>OZ002728.1:22119069-22320830 GCA_963924305.1 Polygonum maritimum | reverse complement strand
TGTCGTCGTTGTTGTTGTGGTCGTTGTTGTCGTCGTTGTTGTCGTCGTTGTTGTCGTTGTCGTTGTCGTTGTTGTCGTTGTCGTTGTTGTTGTTGTCGTTGTCGTTGTTGTCGTTGTTGTTGTTGTTGTTGTCGTTGTTGTCGTTGTCGTTGTTGTTGTTGTCGTTGTTGTTGTTGTTGTTGTTGTTGTTGTTGTAGTACAAAATTATACGTGAAGAATCGTCAAGCCCTTTTCAAATTTTTTATTTACATTTTAATTTCGCAAATTTAAGGATTAATTACAAACTTTAACCTTTTCAGCATATGACAAATTTTTTATATATATTAGTGTTATTTCTCAAATTTTGTATAAATCTCGAGGTTACCACGTAAAATATGTTAAACTTTAGTACATTTCATGAATAAGGTTAAACCTCAGAGTTACTATGTCAAATTTCCGATAATTAAATAACGTCCCTAAAAAAGATAAGGGTCATTTGTTAGTAGTATATATTAAACTATTTATTTCCATATAATTTGGATTTGGATTTAGTATTTTTGCAAATCACATAAAAATCACAATAAAATGAAAAATTACTTATTGATAAAAACACTCGTCCAAGAAAGAATATATCATAAAAATAAAATAAATAAATAATGCAAGACTTTATCTCTTTACTATTTTTGGATAATTTGTATAAAGTTTAAAATATATTTTTAGACAAATAAAAACCGTGCACGTGCACCAACACTAATTAACTAATTATGGGAATATAAATAAAGCTCAACTGCCACAAAATCCGAAATCTGCGTGAGCAACGTCGTTGTTGATCACTTCTATCCATCGAAAGTAAAATAAAAATGGCCTCCATAACTCCGTTCTAACCTAGATATACACGACTCACTGAAAGGTAAGGGAAAACAAATACATATTTGAACTTATATTTGCATAAGTTCTGTGCACCAAACCCAGATTTCTGTACACGAGCAAATGAACAGAAAAAATCTCTCGTAGTCACTATTAAACCTGTTCATTTCCTTTAAGGATGTTGTACTTGCAAAGGGGACACGTCGCGTTCATCTTCAGCCATTTCACAATGCACGTTGCGTGGAAGTGGTGATTACATGGGAGAGCATGTAACTCAGCTCCGTCCTCATAAGAGCTCAGGCAGATGCAGCACTCCTAAAGAATATAAATAGAAAATTAACAGGGGAATGGTTTATAAGAGATGATTACAAAATACTGAATTTATGATGTCACTATTAAGGTGATATATTGCTGGTGCTGTGAGTGTGTGATACTGTGATGTTAGGAAACTGTCAAATAAAATGCTAATTGCTCAACAGCATAGTAAGAGCTGTCATTGGTAATGAATTTTTGAGCAGGCAGGCATCTAAAACTTTTGGATTTGAAAACTCAGTCTTGCATTGCATACTCACGAGTAAAAACAATTTGTCGTTCTCATAAAAGCTTTCTCTTGCTGGAGATAATATTGGTTAAGATGATCCATGATAAATGTGAAACAGAAAGACCAAATGAGAAATGATCAGAAGCACAAAATGGATATATATTATCCAGCAAAATGCAATTCTGAACACCAACTAATGATCTTCTAAGAAAAAAGGACCACATTCAAGACCATGCTTCAAAACATTTTCTGAATAAAACACCCAGTGATACACAGCAGGATCACAGGCTATGATTGAACAACATTTACTTCGAAGACAAAACAACAACAAATGCCAATGAAGCTAGATTCACAGATGCAACTATAATTCAACTACACACTGTATGCCAATGACTCTGTTTAGGTATATCTGGTCACAGTATCAGCACTATCTACTACGATATTCTTATTCTTACATAATAAATGGTTCACTTTTGGCAACTTCAAAGATGCAAAAACCTTTTTTTTTTCAAATTAACAACTCTTTCATGTTAGTTTTATAACCTAAGACTGGAATATTATGTGCAACATCATAGGTGAGCACTTATCTCATTGAGACACTATAATCTATAGATAAAAATGGAACATAAACATTGACTTACAGCATCCTCTGGCAGTAGAACACGTTCAGTTGCTAGGTATCCCCTACTAGTCTCTACTGGAACCATTACTCCAGCCCCAACACTAATTTTGTCCTCATTGAATGAGCTTCTGAATCTGTATTTTGGAAGAACACTGAGATCTGCATCCGATGCACCTTCCTGCATTTGTAAACACAATTAAAAGATAGAGACCTTTAGTAATGAACCATGCATCCATACAAATTATACCATACATGTGTGAATAAGCTTTTTATTCATGTTACGTACCTGGCCTGCAACAGAATAGAGAATTGCAATAATGCATGGCAAACAGCAGCACAAGGCAACTCCTATCAACAAGGCAAGAACGAGGCAGAATATGGCAAAGAAAACATCAAATGCGAGAAAGACAACAGCTAGCCTGCATGGCATAAAAGAATTATTAAATATTAAACAAGGTCCAGAATTAGAAGATATTGCATATTCAGACCCAACAGAAGCCCAAAGGACAAAAGCAATAATAGACAACTCAAAAAAGAGAGTGCAGACATGGAATTTTAACGATTGGGACAGTGCATTAGGCTATAAAAACTTAAACGGGTTTTTCAACTAAACTTTCTCCTCACTATCTTTCTATTTCATCATCCAGATAAACCACTGCCAGGATTCACAGCCCAGCATCCAAGGTTCTAACTAAGAGCTTAATTAAGGTTAAACATCCAGTCTCCTGATTGCTCACATAATCAAAATCAAATGGGATTATTTATCAGAACTAATGAATAGGTTTGCTTGCAGAAGCTCATCAGTTGAATATATTACTTTCCACTTAGATCAGCTCAGGAAATAGCATTGCAATCTCCAAGGCACTGCCCATCCTGAAATCCTGAAGAGAAGAAATGAAAATCTCTCCCAAATCCCAACAGTTCAGATGGGCTTGATCCCATCCATGAAGTATCAATGCCCTCAACGGTTACTGCTCCTTTGTTGGTGGGAAATGGAAGTGGAGCTTTGTTCTACCCTTTTACACTTTTCTTTATTAAGATAAATGAACTACACAGCACAATGATGGTGCCAAGTGTAATGGTTAAGCATTCACCACTGGGGTTGTTATATGACATACTTTGGTAAAATCCAGTTAACTATATGCAGCAGCAGTTCAATCTAAGTAAACAAGACAAGATATATAATTCAATGTTAATGCCAGACAGAAGTTTAAACAAAAAGGGTAGATCAATAGGAAAACGCAAATATATACATAATGCGAGCATCCAAACTCACATGTTAAACTCTAATCCCTGTTAAAACATAGTATATTGTGAGAACATTAAAGACATAATTTGCATAAGAACATGTAAGGTATAATTGACTTCATGAGATGATAAATCAGAGAAGCAATGAAGTTAATGAGGTCGGGTGGAGGCACAAAAGAACAAGAGATGATAAACATACCAATAAAGCCGGGGAGCATCTTGCGCGAGTGCATCACCACCGCAGACAACCCAGTAGAACCCAACAATCCACCAGAGAAACGAAGCCATTGTGTTGACAGATTCACAATTCTTTGCGAAACTGAAAAGTACAGAAAGGATGAGTAAACCTAAGCATGCAAAAATAAGAACACTTGGGGAAAATACATCTGCATAGTACACACTTTATCATAATTCTAATGTCCGATGATGATATCTAGTAGAACTAAATCGTATAGCTCTCAACTCATCAATTATAAACAGCAGAGTTACTGATGATCCTGATTTTGCCAGTACAGTGCGGTTTCACTTTACTTTTCATCAAATCAGTGAGAAATACGCATAAAAGCTTGAAACTTTCCGATAGCCTGTGCCAATTCAAGTTACTAATCTCATCATCACGGAGCAATTCAATCACAAGAAAGGACACCTTAATACCGCATCAATGAACTGACCTCGACGGAGCTGAAACCCCTAAACTGGCATCATCCTCATCATCGCTCTCATTCCGCGCCGCTCTGGAGGTCCTCCTGCGGTACTCCATCCACACGAGCACCACATGAAGCAAGCACTGAAGCGCGTAGACGCAGATCCAAACCCTAACCGGCACATTAGGCCTCTCGCTCGCCGAACAAATCAGGACCACCACGGACGCCGCCACGAAGGCCATGTTCCAGAAGACGTCGAGCGCCACCACCGGCTTGGAGTAGCCCCAGTCGGCGCGCCGCTGTTCGAGCTCCAACGCCGCCCTCTCCCTCACAAGGATGGACGGGCCCCGCCTCCCCGCCGCTCGCCCGAGGAGCACAGCGAGAGAGGTCTGCGAGGCCACGCCGCTGCCGGAGGCTGAGTCCGACGCCTCGCCGCCGCCGTTACGAGGCCGGAGGAGCGGCGCGGAAGAGGCTTCGGAGGAGGGGCCTGACATAGAGGGGAACTGGTGAGGGGAATTTGGGGATCAGAGGGAAGAAGAGGATCCTAGAAGAAGCGTCTAGAGATAGTGAGAAACAGTAGAAGAAGTAAGATTTGGATAGTTTGTTCAGAGGGTTTGAGTTTGGAGACGGAAATTGTGATGATTCGAGTTTGAAGGGTTGTTGGGGGGTTTGGGCTCGGTGGAGTTCCCTCCCGCCTTCATCGTCTCGATTGGATCCTGCAGCTGACACGTCATCCTACACTTTTTCTTTTGTAACAAGAAACTCGAGTTAACTTTCATCAAAAAAAAAAAAAGAAAAAAAAGAAACTCGAGTTAACGCATTAACGTGTTTTTTTTGTCTGGAAATTACTGTAACGTTTTTTTTTTTAATACATGAGGTCCCAAAAACCAGCATGAACGGTAAGTGAGACACAAGATACATGACCATAGACATGAGCAAACAAGGACCAGTCCGTCCGCCCGCCTGTCCGTCAAAATAGGCGGGTTTGGACAATATTTATAGCTTAATGAGTTGGGTCGACCCAACCCAGATAATCATAAGGACCGAGTAGGGTTATTATTTTAATGTCCAATGGGATTTAAAGCCTGTTCTGTAACCCAGTCTGACCTTTATCGTTTTACATATATAAATAAAAAGAGTATATGACAAATAAATTCTAACTCTAATTGTTTGATTCAGTTTAATAACTTTTGTCGTTGACTCATTTTTATCTTAATTTTTTTTCTCTCAATATATCATAGGTGCATTTCTTATTTTAGCTTTGAATTTATAACAATTTCGAAATTTAAGCTTTTAAAGAGTTAAAATAATACTATTTTAAGAAAAAAAACGGGTGGCCCAGTGGGCAGCCCAGCCCACCCTTGAGGGCGAGTATGGGCTTAAGTATTAGGCACTAAGGAGCGGGTCTAGACTCGGCCTGCCTGCATCAATGGGCTGTAAAAAGTGTCAAGCCCGACCCCAACCCTTGTTTGATGAGGTCTACATGACGAAAGAAACGGACTATATGGTCGAATATAGAATTGCTTTCAGGGAAGATATGGTTAATGCTTTAAGTTTAACTCTAAAATTGGTCAAGTAAGTAATGGATATCTATATGAATCCGCTCAATCTCCGATGAACATCACCAGTCATCGAAAAATATGGCGTTGATTAGCTATAAAAAGTCACCCTTAAATAGAATGTAAGGGATTCCACGATGGATAGCATCAAGGATTTCTTGTCAAAGAATGATGGCTCGATGATGAATGCAATAAAGCATTACACTACACAATTCTATCACTATAAAGAAACAAATAATGCATTTCATTTACTTATATTAATTATGATTAATACATTAGTGGGTTTTATTACTATCCACATTTCTCTATAATAGCATTCGACGAGTTCGAAATATTTATTGTTCGAATTGAATCATATCATTCATGTAGGATCTCGTATGCTTGTTACAATGCTAGCGTAAAAGGGTTAAAAAAAACTAAGTTTTCTATTTGAGCCGATGTTGGCTATCTTCTATAATTTAACTTGGGAAATTCCTTTTGATATCCTCTTATTTTTGACAATTCTTTTTGGTATCCTAAGAAAAAAGTTATTCCTTTTGATATCCTTGTAGTTTATACATTTTCCTTTTCGTAACCAAAACTCTAACTAAACCCATTTTCTATCAAAAAAATCAAAATTGAAGTGAAATACTTACATTTGCCACATAAGGGGCAATTTTTGTTGAGCAAGTCACCACTATAATTTTTTTTTTCATTGATAACAAGGGGCAATTAAGTTCATAAATGAACACACACTGTCTATATGGATGTTCATCAAATATTCCAAAAAAGTGCATGTGCACAAATATTCCAAAATACAAATTCGGACCAATTAAGTTCTTGGCTTGATCATGTACACAAATATATAGCCGAACCTGAATATATAAATTTATGTCAAGATAGTTCAATATCCAACCCAGATTATAGTTTTAATCTTAATTCTGTGCATGCCAATATCTTTTGTTGAAAAGGGGAAAAAACCAAGCAATATACGTTTTCTGAAGGTTCAATATGATTACGCATTTAAGCACAAGTTTTTTTCTAGTAAATGGATAGTATAGATATCCAATTTATTAATTCAACACAATAACATATCTATATCTATATCTATACTATTCATATAATTTTGTGTACATGGGGATATTTAATGCACTCATGCCACATTAATGAGCATAAAAAGTAAATAAAAAAATGATTATTTGAAAGAATAAACTATTGTATTAGAAGTGTATAACAATTAGTATTTTGTTTAATATAGAAAAGTAAAAAGTAAATACAAAAAGTGATTATTTGAAAACTATATTTATATTAAAAACTATATTTTTTTGTCAAAAAGTTATCATTTGAAAGAACACATTTGTATTAGAAATGTATAACAATTAGTGTAGGTGGGTAAATTTACCATCATAATTAAGGATAATATCTTCGCTAGCCAGGTAAGCATATCTAATAAATATCTTTATTAGCCTATTAAATCCTGGTAGTTATCTAGTAGTTGGAAGATTCTATCCTACTTAAGGAGATAGGATTATTGATTGGGCTCCAAGGAATTAACCCTAGCCCTCTCTCTCCACTATAAATACATGTCTTCGCCATGTAGAAAGGATATACAAAAACTACCCTAGAAGGGTTGATCATCGCTCGCCCTAACCCTAGCCCTGCGCCTCTCTCTGCTGTTTACCCTCGCGAATACTCTACTGACTTAGGCATCGGAGGTGGATTAGGGGGTCCCCGCCCCCTCTGTCCATTGTTTTGCAGGTCATTGAAGGTGAAGAGGCGCGTAGAAGAAGAGGTCATTAAAGAAGGAGTTGAAACTTGTATACAGGCATGTTTTGTGTACTAACAATTAGTATTTTTTCACATAAAAAACTAAAAAGTGAATACAAAAAGTGATCATTTGAAAACTATATTGATATTGAAAACTATAAATTTTGTATTAGAAAAAACTATTGTATTAGAAATTTATAACAATTAGTGTTTTATTTCTCATATAAAATGTAAAAATATATTTATAAAATTTTATTTATATACTTATGTATAACTTAATGGTTAAAAAGCTTTTAAATTATGAGCCTATCACACACGAGAATTATTTTTCACCTTTTAATTATTTTATAGATAATTTTAAAATTTTAGTTGGTAAGCTAGGTTCTAATGCAAAGGTAGTCAAATATAATTTTCCAAGTTGAAGATGATAGATCATTTTTATTTTAAATGCTATTATGACACATTTATCTTACTAGTAGTATTGCATAATAAAGAAAACGATTTTTGAATAAGAACATACAAACATAGAAAAATAATGAGAATAAAAAAGTAATCAATATTATGCATTTAGTCAAACATTTTTATATATACGTATTATTAGAAAAATAATTTATAAATTTATGTGTAGCTTAGGGTTCGTTTGGTACTATATGTAGCGGGGAGCGGAACGAGTGAGACGGTAGCGGAAAGCCAGCCCCCTTGGGGGTACAAGGATGAAATGTTTTAGTCGATTTCGCTCCATCAAGCTGAACCCGTTCCAAAAAAAAAGTACCAAACTGAGCCTTAATGGTTAAAATTTTCGAAATTATGCACATGTCAACCTTGAATTATTGGTATGTTAGGTTATAATGCAAAGGTATTCAAATATTATTTTCCATATTGAATATTATAGATCATTTTCATTTCACCTTGAATTTATATAATATTAATCATTAATCTAAATTATAGTTGGTGCATCATTTTAATTGTATAAAGATATACATATAGGGTATTTCAATGCGCACCCGTAAAAGTTTGTAATTACACCCGGATTTGCGCACATCCAAGGCTCACGCAAGGGCAAAATAGTCATTGTGAAAAAAAACCGAAAAAGGGAACCGGGACGGCACAGGACACGAGGCGCGCACCCTAGGCTCGCGCGATCCCTGAGGGTGCGCGCCTCGTGTCCTGTGCCATCCCGGTTTCTGCCCGTTTGAAAATCTGACCGTTGGAAAATTTGACCGTTAGAGCGCGAGCCCTGGGTGTGCGGATCTGCAACGGTCAAATTTTTTCCTATAAATACGTATATGGGTGCTCATTTCATTCCACAACAAAAATTCTCTCTTCCAAAGTCTTATAGAAAATGTCATCCGAAGAGGAAGATCCCACATGGAGCGAAAACAATTCCGAGAATGAGGTGTCATCAAGCGATATTGAGGAGGAGGAAGAGACAGCGGGAGAAGAGTATGCAACCGAATCCGATTCGTCGAGCGAGATAAACGAGGTAATTATAATTAAATTGCATCATTTTATGAGTTCTAGTGTATGATAATAGGACAATGATAAATGTTTGATTTTGAAATATTTTATCATTTTAGGCCTTCGGAATAGATTTTTCTATTGCTTTTCACAACGATACCGTATGGAATAGTCGACAAGAAATGCTTGATTGGGCTAGGCATCTTGCAGTGTCAAAGAAATTTGTGCTAGTCATAAAACGATCGAATCGAAGTAGGGTCGTAGTGACTTGTAAGCTAGCCGGTAAATATAGAAATGGCAAGAGGGTATTGTCCGGAGCTGAAAATAGGAGCATTTATAGAAAGCCAGCCACCGATACTCCATCAAGGAAGTGTAGCTGTCCATTTGCATTGGTTAGGGTGCGGAAAAAATTTCAAAAAGGATGGGTCTTAACGGTGACATGCGGACAACACAATCATGCCCTCCCAACTACCTTCGTAGGACATCCATATGCGGGCCGATTGACAGCTGAGCAAAAGGAATTTGTCAAAGAGAACTTCCTATATCTAGCTACTCCTAAGATGGTACTTCAAGAGTTGAGGGCGAAATATCCTGGAAATGTTACCTCAATAAGACAAATCTATAATATGAGGGAGACATTAATGGTAGAGGATTGCGGAGAATTGACAGTGACGCAATGGTGTTTAAAGTTCTTGAAAGACCGAGAGTATAAAGTTCGTCCCAGACAAGTAAGGGGTTCAGATGTTATCAATGCCTTGTTTTTTGTACACCCTACAAGTTTGCGGTTGCTTAAGAAGTTTCCGTACGCCATCATTATGGACTCTACATACAAGACGAACAGGTACGGAATATACTTATAAATTCGTATTGTTGATTTATGTTTTTTCACTATAATGTTTAAAACAAGTTTTTTCCCTAGGTACAACATGCCCTTATTGGAGATGGTTGGCTTCAGTTGCACTGGTAATACATTCAGCATCGGGTTTGCATTTATGTCAAACGAAGACGTTGCTAGTTATAGATGGGTGTTAACCGAATTGAAATTCGTCTATGATACGCTGGGAGTCAAGGTGAATGCCATCATGACTGATCGAGAGCAGGCTCTCATCAAGGCGATACGACTAGTCTACGGGGACGGAGTACAACATCTATTGTGTTGGGTGCACATCAGACACAAACTCTTGGCATACGGTCTAAAAGTGTTTCATGCATATGATAATGCACCTGACCTTTCACGCTCATTTGCAAATTCATGTTGGGGGTTATTTTCGTCCACCACAGAGGCCTCGTTCGAAGAAAGATATGCAGACTTGAAGACAAAGTGGCGACCGACGCTTATTGCATACTTGGAGAAGGTGTGGCTCAATAAATACAAGAAGAATATAATTCGTGCTTAGACCGATCATACCCTCCACTTCCAAACGAGAACCACCAATAGGTAATTTCTATTTTACGATTAAATGTATTCCGAATACGTAGAACGTGTAATCGTTATTTAAACATTGGTATGTGTACTTCAGGGTAGAGGGAATGCATGCTGTGTTGAAAATGATATTGAATTCTTCCCGAGGAGGCTTCAACACCGTCATACTAAGGATCCACATCCATATGGATTCTCAAACCAATACTCTGAGGACGGCCATGGAGAAAAGCAAAATACAGAGACCGACGAAACTCATGACTCTCAAACCAAAGCTCAGAGCGTTGTTCTAACCGTTACGGGGTTCCGTGTCAAGGGAATGCATTGGTAAGTTGGTTGACATGTTTTATGACTTGGTAGAAGAGATGGGAAATGGTGTAATGGAGGAGGATTGCCACGACCACTATTGGAGGGAATGCCATGGTTTTCCATGCAAACATCGGATTATAGAAGCTCTCTGCACGCTCGAGCCCATCTTGCTGCACGAGGTACATCCTTTTTGGCAACAATTGCCGGTCGGGAAGCAGGGGCGGCCGAGGAAGGGCTCGTTTTGGCGGGCGAGGACGGGAAGGGCTCGGGACGGGAAGGGGATGCCGGACGTGGACGGGAACCAGGGGACGAGTAGGGGACGGGAAGGACTCGGGACGACGGCGCACTGTTTACACATGCGGCTGCTGGAAACCTTACGCGCGCAGGCTACCTGCGCGGCCCACTACGATGCCGGCCCAATGCACGAATCAAGGTGACAGCGGCCCAATAGCGTAACCCTAGCTTGCGCGAGGGCTCCCCGCGCGAGGGCTGCCTGCGCGCCTGCCTTCGTGCCGCGTTTTCGCGATTCCGTTTTTACCCTTGCGCGAAACGAGGCGTCGTGCGAACCGAGGATGCACGCAAGGTGGGTGCGAAAATGAAAAAAACGGGTGCGTAAGAATCCCGCGTACATATATTGTTTTTATATTATATATTATAAAATTGTAGGACGGTACCAAAATTTGTTGTTCCGTTTCAATATTATAAATCTTTTGAATTTACTTTTAGTATATTACTTATTACTCCATCTGGCAGATTGTAACACAAATCTATTTATATATTATTTTAAACATTAAATATATACATATATCTATCTATAAATCAATATATATGCATATCGACTAGGAAAAAATAACAATTAATATTAATTTTTTTATACAAATTATACAATAAAAGAAAGAGATTGTAATTGTCCTTCAAATTACTGTCTTTTTCAATTAATTTAAACATAAAGTGTAGTTAAATACAAGAGAGGTTGTTAAAACAATATAATTCAATAAAAATATGTTTTAAAAAGTAATTTAATAATAAACTAAATTAAATTATATGTAAAATAATTCAATATGCTTAAATTATGTCTAATAAAACAAATAATTCAAATATTTTATATATATAATTTGTTTATAATATGAACCTGTGCGTATGCACGGGCCTGACCGCTAGTATCTCAGTATGATTAAACACAAGACTGAACACTAATTAACTACGATTTTAGTTTTGTGTCCATATAAATCATAAATTGTACTGGTGACTTGCTCAACAACAATTGCCCCTTATGTGCTAAAGTAAAATGTAGTATTTCAAATCAATTTTGATTTTTTTGGGATGGAAAATGAGCTTAGTTAGAACTTTGGTTATGAAAAGGAAAATGTATAAACCACAAGGGTACCAAAAGGAATAACTTTTTTTTTAGGACACCAAAAGGAATTGTCAAAACTAAGAGGGTATCAAAAGGAATTTCCCATTTAACTTTAACGACTAAATTAGTCCAAATTTATAGTAGGGATCGATTCTCAAATTCATAACAAACGACTCTTACAATCTTTTGGCATTGAGACTCGTCCAAGTTACTGTTTTCTATAATAATGTAGAAGATTATGAGTTGTGAACAAGCAAGAGGGCCGGTTCAAATTCGACATATTGAGGAAGGTAAATCAAATAGCCGATAGTTTGACATAATACTCTTTTTTAGCAAACTCTTTATATCAAAATTATCTACTTTACCTATTGAAGCCATTTTACATCTTAATGAAGACTACTCCCCTCTTGTAGGTGAGATTTCTACTATTTTTATTTAATAAAAACTAACCACAAGCTAACTTCAACTTTATGACAAAAAAAATTTCTAATTTCAAAGACTTTTGCTTCGAGTATTTCCCATCGAAAAGCTAGCAATCAAGATAGGAGTTTTGATCACATTTATCCTCTAAAGAGATGGCTAGATCGATATGATCTTAAATAACGAGTCGACGAAAACCATGGATATTATATGAAAAAGTGGAAAAAGAAGGGACACTTCCAAGTCTCATCCCGGTAGACGGTGCGTATGGTGGGAAGCCATCATGCTCCAAGGATTCTCGTTGGGCCTCAAGGTATACATGGGAAACATGGGATGTCGACCCCTCCTCTAAGCACACCCTCGGATACCATTGAGCTAGCTCGCTGAACACTCGGGGCAACTTATGGTTGTCCACTTGTCCCCTCTCCTCCGTCCATTGCACATGGAGCTCCAAAGCATCAAATCATAAGCTTAAAGGTTGTATAGCTTGCTGAATTGTTTGTTGGAGATACTGCTGGCGAGAATGCATCATTGCATCAGCTATGGCGGTGTAGTTGCCGATGGAGGATCTAGATGACCGACCTCGTTGAACTGTTTCGAATATTCAATTCATCGTAATCAACGTTCTTGAAGCTCAATTTAGATTCATCAATCAAAATAAAATCTGAAGAAGTCTTGTTGCAATTTCTCTCATTTTGCAATTGATCGTTTTACCGATTGTTCAACTTATAGTCTATTATATTTATGCCATTTTCCCCTATTTCTTCATACTTTGTGTGAGACTAGTTGTTAGTTGGTTTTTAATATAGTCAATTGAACTTTTGATGAAGTTGTCTTGAGTTTTATGAAAGATGATCATATTATCGTGGCATCTTATGGCTAGTAAAATGAAATCATGTTCCGTAGATTTAGTTCAAATTTCTTCTATGATGCCAACAAAAGGTTCGGTAATTAAGTCAATCCCACTTATAATTCATCGAGTTGGGCGAAGAATCTTTTCAACGATTTGGAGTAAACGTGTGTAAGTCTTCATAGATGGCGCGTTATATAGAGAGCTTGCTAAGTGTTTTTGTACCAATCTAGCCTTTGTTAGTAATATGTTTTTCTTCCCCTTGTGATAAGCAAAATAAAATCATAATAATGAATGAGAACTTTTCAAATGTAAATTTTTTAGAGTTATTTATTTCATTTAAAGTTGTGTTTATTTACAAAAAGTAATCATGATTCAAAACAGGAGGAAATATAATATGTAAATATTAAAATGTGTTTTCAAATGAAAATTTAGATGTATGGTACAATTTATTGTGTGTAACATCCCAAAAAAACAAAAGATAAAACCAATTTGGACATACAAACTAAATATATTTAATCAACTACATGTCTACAAAATTAGATGGGTGGGCACCAATTTTTTTTTCATAGCTGTGTGTATAGAAATTTAGAAAACTACATGTTTGACATGTTAAAATAGGTGTACATTAGTGGAATGAGATCATTTTGAGGGCAAGATACAATGTAGACTCAATAATTTTTCTTTTTAAGGGAAAAAACGGAAATTAGGGGCCTCACACAAAAAATAAAATAAAACTACTAGGGACGGGGCTTGAACATGGGTAGAAGCCATTAAGTCATTAAAGGCATTAGATTTGTTCGGTGCAGATGGCTTATCAATTATAAGAGCTTATTTTCTGCATCGGGGTTTGTGCATAAGAGGGTGAGAGAACATCTAGAAAGAAAGGGAAAATAAGATGTTATTTTCAATAAGCTGAGGGAAACGAACAGGGCTATTGGAGAAAGTGTTGAAGCCATTGAGCTATTACATAATATATATCTATTGTTTCACTTACTTTTTGTTTGTTTCTTTTCAAAGAGTCAGATTAGAAACCCCATTTCAACGGAGGCCTTGTGCAGGTGGACCGGGCCTGGGTTGAGATATTAATGGTTTAAACTGCTAGTTCATCAAGGAGTATGACATCGCTTGGTTCAACTTGAGAATTTAATTCCTGATAATTCACTTCGCAACAAGGAATTTCTAGAAATTGAAATTCATGTAAAATTGTAATGTATGTTTAATTTAGTTTTTATACCATATAATACTATAGGAAAACTAAACCATATATAATATATTCACCCTGCAATCTCAAGTGCAATTCCTATATATATTTTGGAATTAATGGGTCGTTTGGTTTCTAACTAAGAAAATGTAAACGAGATAGAAATGAATCTAGTCAAATTATGTGTCACTATATATTAAGGGTTGATTCAAGCGCCCCGGCAGGATGACCTTTTTTCTTTTATTGATTTTTTAGTTTTGCCCTTAATTTGTGCTAAATTTTAAGTTCTGCCCACTACTTTATAGACTTATCTAGATCTATCCTTCTTAGAATGCTTTGTTAAACTTAATGACTTAAAATAGTACTTACTACCATAATATACAAACTATATCTTGGATAATTTATTTTCTATGATCACAAGCCCACCATGCTTCGTACTAAAAGATAATAAAATTAGAGAGTTTTGACCGTTAACTAACCGTAGTATCATTGGACCTCTGGCGTTCCTGTAGCTTCCGGATTTCTAGGGGTGGCTAATCCTCAACCAGGACTCCCTTAGTTCAAGCATAGCACAAATCTGTTTTGTTTCCTACCTCAAATCGTAGTCTCTAACGTATAATCTTTTTATTAGGCGAATGAAAGGTTTATAATCAAGAAAATGGTTTATTCTTGACATAGCTTTCGATTAAGTAGTTTTCCCTTACTTAAAAATAAACTTTTATTGAATTCTAAAGGACTACAAGCACACAAACAAACTGAAATTAAAACACACAAATCGCTCAAACACTCAAGTTAGAAAGATCCATAGAAGGATTTGAGCTCTTAGAGTGAGGGAAACTCCGCTTCACTAGCAAGTTCAAAGTTTTCTCTCTCTTTTTCTAGATTCCGACTTTGCTCTCTATTTTCTGGTGCCCCTTCTCAGCTTACAAGAGGTTCTATTTATAGAGTTGGCGTGAGCATAGGGTGCTCTCTTAGTGCTCTTCTGAATTATTATCCGACAAAGTCTTAGGGAATCCACTTGTATGACTACAATGCTTCGTAATTAAAGATAATAAAATTAGAGAGTTTTGACCGTTAACTAACCATAGTATCATTGGACCTCTGGCGTTCCTGTAGCTTCCGGATTTCTAGGGGTGACTAATCCTCAACTAGGACTCCCTTAGTTCAAGCATAGCGCAAATCTGTTTTGTTTCCTACCTCAAATCGTAGTCTCTAACGTATAATCTTTTTATTAGGCGAATGAAAGGTTTGTAATCAAGAAAATGGTTTATTCTTGACATAGATTTCGATTAAGTAGTTTTCCCTTACTTAAAAACAAACTTTTATTAAATTCTAAAGGATTACAAGCACACAAACAAACTGAAAAACACACAAATCGCTTAAACACTCAAGTTAGAAAGATCCATAGAAGGATTTGAGCTCTTAGAGTGAGGGAAACTCCGCTTCACTAGCAAGTTCAAAGTTTTCTCTCTCTTTTTCTAGATTCCGACTTTGCTCTCTATTTTCCGGTGCCCCTTCTCAGCTTACAAGAGGTTCTATTTATAGAGTTGGCGCGAGCATAGGGTGCTCTCTTAGTGCTCTTCTGAATTATTATCCGACAAAGTCTTAGGGAATCCACTTGTATGGCTACAGTGTCATCACTCTTGAAAAAAGGAAAAGCATCATGAAAAGAAAACACAATAATGATAAAAGTAAAAAAGCCAAAATTCCTTCTGGTGATCGTTTGAAGTGGAATGATGACGTGGCTTCAAGAGATTAATCCATGAAATTATTGGTGTTATGCATGCCTTTGTCTCCAACATTATCTTCCCAATTCTTTGCATCATATTCATCAAGCTCTATTTGTTTAATCAAATCGATAGAATACTCTAGATCCCAATCCATTAGTTGATCCCAAAGGAACTCCTGACACTTAGGTGATAAATACCTTCCATACTCAATTTGTGACAAATAATCTTGGATAGAATTAGATGACTCTATGACTTCCAAGAAGTAGGGTTTTAGCTCCTTTGATATGATGACGGTGGTAAACCCAACTTTGAAATCAAGTTAGTTTTCTAATATTGCTTGATGTATTCATATATGTAGAAGAATCCCATGGCTTTGGCTTCAATAGCTGTTTTGAGTGTTGGTATTAGTAGCGGATCTTTTGCAAAATAATCTGTGGTCTTAAGAAACCTAAGTAGATAATGTGGTGCTCTTGAGTGTACTGCTTCCGTTTCCATATTACCACACTATACAAAATTAATCAAACTATCTTCTTTATTTGATTTTACAATCCTGTTGAACACGTACTTTTGTAACTTAGTGAAATATTTTTGAAGAGGACTCCATAGTCTAGGACATCTTCCATATATTCCATTGCACATCTCATAATCCCATGCTTTCATAATTTGTGCATCTTTAGTAGGACTAGCATATACACTTAGTCCTCTAATTCCAGAATTATTGAAAATAACATGAGACTCCCATTCTTCTCTTATGTCGTAGTAGCAACATTCATTTTGATCCATCACTTGACAATGCCAGTCCGAAAAATCTTTATATTTCTAGTAACCGTTCAGTTTTTCCTGGAACTCTCAAGGAAGCTGAAGCATCTTGTTGATTACTTCTACTTCTAATATATTTTTTTTGAATAAAAGGTTAATTGTATTAAAAAGATGACGGTTACAAAACGCTAGCAAGCTAGCTATTTACATGAACACCACTCTCTAATCTCTCCAAAAATTTCCTACGGTCTTTCGACCTCTCCTTCCATCTCGCTTTCACACTATTTCTAATGTGGTTTTGACACATAAGGATACAATCCTCAACATCAATTCTTTCTTGTCTAAACAGAATAGCATTTCTTGCTTTCCAAACAAAATACATGACTACACACAATGGCAATGGTTCCAAAGGTTGTAGTGGAATGACCCCTTTCTCTGAAATCCTATGGATTGGGTGATCCAGTGCTTTATATCCCTGCTTCTTCTTCCAATCTGATCCCATTTCATAGTGTTAGAAATGGCTTTGTTAGCATAGCAACAAGCAAACCACAAATGATTGTAAGTCTCCTGTTGCTGGTTGCCACACAACACACAAGTGTCTTCAGTGGCCAAGCCCCACACCTTGAGATCAACTCTTGTGCTAATGCCACCACTGAGTATCTTCCAAGTGACAAAAGCCACTATAGGCGTGCTAAGACGACTCCAAACACAGTCAGCCCAAGGCACCTCTGGACCTTTCCTTCTCAAACAGTCATATAAACCTCTGCTGTCAAATTTGCCATCCTTGGAGCTAAGCACTTGAACATTAAGCCCTTCCACAGAAGTTAAGAACTCATCACGCAGGCTAAACACAGCCTTCCATATGGCACTTGAAGTAGATTTGCAACTAACCTCCCATATACTCAGTCCTTGGATGTAGTTAGTGTTAACCCAGTGGTGCCATATTGAATCATTCTGAGTGCAAGCATCATACAGAAATTCAGCCACACTAACTTTGTTCCAAGCAACCATATCTTTAAGACCAAGTCCTCCTTCATTTTTAAGGACAACACACTCTCATCCAAGCCACAGGGGCTTTGCTACCAGTGCTACTCCCACTCCACAAGAAGTTCCTCATAGCACTCACAAGATCATTGATGACAGATTTAGGAAGCAAAAAGATCTTACACCAATAGAGAATGACACCATGGAACACAGCCTTTATGATTTCAAGACGCCTTGCATAAGAGAGAGACCTTGCAGCCCATGCATTAGCCTTGTTTCTAATTTTGCTAGTGAGTTCAGCAAAGTCCTTCCTTTGAGCTCGAGAACTGCATAAGGGGACTCCCAGATATTTCACAGGAAGCTCACCCAATGTCATGCCCAGACTGTCACAAACATCCTGTTTTTGAGCTTGATTAAGACCAGCACAAAAGACTCTTGATTTGGATAAGTTCATCTTGAATCCAGATATTGCACCAAACTGATCAAGCACATCTTTGATGGCACTAACAGAAGCTTCACTCCCATGGGAGAAAATGAAAAGGTCATGTGCAAAGCATAGGTTCACAACTTTAGCTCTCTTGCACGCTGGATGAAACTTAATGAGATTTGTGCTAGCTGAATTCTTGAGAGCTCTTGTGAGATATTCCATGACAGAACAAAAAGATAAGGGGCCATTGGATCACCTTGCCTTAGGCCTCTCCTAGCCTTGAAGTGGCCACAGTGCTCTTTTCCAATTTTTATAGTGTACTGACAGCAAGTAACACACTCCTTTTCACCATGGCAGGGTGAAAATTCAAGGACTCCAGAAGTTTGAAAAGGAAGCTCCAGCTGACTGTGTCATATGCTTTTCTCAAATCAATTTTGATGGCACAGCGTGGACTAAATTTTCTAGCATAACTTTTAACAAGGTCTTGACACACAACAATGTTATGTCTAATGTTGCGCCCCTTAATGAAAGCAGCTTGATTGGTGTCCACAATCTTGGGAAGCACACCTTGGAGCCTGGCCATAATCATCTTGGAAATAACCTTGTATATGACATTACAGCATGAAATGCGGCGATAGTCAGTGATGACACAGATATTGTCAACTTTAGGGATGAGAGCAATCATTGTGTTCCCCAACTCTTTCAGTATTTTCCCACTATAGAAGAACTCTAGCACTGCCTCAAAGAACTCATTGCCAACTGTATCCTAAGCTCTCTTGAAGAAGTGAGCATTGTAGCCATCAGGCCTAGGGGCTTTATTCTTGTTGATGCTCCAAATAGCCCTTTTCACATCCTCTTTACTGAAAATACCTGATGTGATCTCACTTCCAGGATCGGTCGAATTCGGGTTCGACTGAGCTTTTGTGGAGGCGTTCTTGAGTTGAATGCGTAAGAAACACAATCTTGATTTTTGTATTGAAAAAGGTGGCGAAATGTTGATGTTACAAACTGAAGTATAGGTGTTTTGTGGAATGAAAGGAATGGAATTCGAAAACAGGAAATCAAACTAGGAAAACGAGAGCTTGAAGCCACGAGGTGTGGGTTCCCTCGGCCCGTTCTCCCTTGAGGAGAAGAGACCGAAAGAGTAAGGGCTAAAAGCTCTCTTTACTCAATTTCAATCTACCAAAATATGAAGGCTTGCTTGTGCTTATATAGAGATGAGTAGAGGGGAGGGGCGGCGTGCTTGGTGTGGACGCCAAGCTACATGAGGAGGTGGAGAGGATTGGCGGCCAAGGCAACATCTTGGATTGGGCGCCAAGTTCTTGTATGGAGGTGACGAAGAGTGGCGCCCAAGGCAAGCATAGGCAGCCGCTTTTATTATTGTTCCTTGGCGGCCAAGCTAAGGCTTTTAATGTGTTGAAAAGGCAAACTTGGCAGCCAAGGAAGGCGGTTAGTGTGGCAGCCACGCCTCCTTCAAGATGGGCTTCGATTGTCCTTCTTCGTAATGGGCTTCGGGCTTCGCGGTGTCCTCGCTTGGGCCGAGTATTTGAAGACTCAGAAATGTATCTCCGGGCCGGCCTTGTAACGCACTTGGCAATGCCAAGTGAGTCCGAAGTTGTTCTTGTATAGCCTTAGCCCGTCGCCGCGTTATAGGCCCGGGGATGTAGCTAGCCTCCTTGGACGAGACCGACCTTGTAACGGGTCGCGTACGACCCTTGCTCGGGTGCCCGAGAGAAGCACCGGGCCACGCCTCGATATCGTTGGCGCGGAGAGGCACCGGGGTGCCTTACGGCGTCGTGAGAGGCTCCGCGTCGTTGGTTCCTTGATGGGCACCGGGAGGCACCGGGGAGTCGGGGCCTTCATGGAGAGTGGGAGGCACCGAGACGTCGGTGCCTCGGCGTGGCGCCGGGGCGCCTGTGCCTTGTTGTGGCACCAGGGCGTCGGTGCCTCGAGCGCCTGTGCCTTGTTGTAGCACCGGGGCGTCGGTGCATCGAGCGCCGGTGCCTTGCTGTGGCACCGGGGCGTCGGTGTCTTGATGTGACCTCGGCACGGTCACATCATCCTCCCCCAGTTGAGAAGGATTCGCCCTCGAATCTTCTTGATCGGACTCGACGTCATCTGAAATAAAAACTCGAAGATCCGCCACGCTGAATACATCGTGGACCCCATAGCCCTCGGGCAGCTCGATCCGGTAGGCGTTGTCGTTAGTTTTCTCGAGCACCTGGAAGGGTCCGTCTCCCCTGGGTTTCAGCTTGGAGTTACGTAGGTCGGGAAACCGATCCTTACGAAGATGCACCCACACGAGGTCGCCGGGCTCGAGCACCAACTCCTTCCGACCCTTGTTAGCGTGCTTGGTGTCTTGGGCCGTACTCTTCTCTAGACGCTCTCTAGTGGAGTCGTGGAGGGCCTTAATTTGCTCGGCATGGTCGACGCCCTCTCTACTCTCGTGGTCTTTAATGGCCAGCGGCACCATGTCGAGCGGAGTTGCGGGATTCTTCCCATAAACCACCTCGAACGGTGTCTTCTTGGTGGCTCGGTGGACCGACCGGTTATAAGCAAACTCAATAAAAGCGAGGCACTCCTCCCACCTGCGCAGGTTAGTACGCAACAAAGAACGAAGTAGGGCACCCAAGGTTCTATTGACAACCTCGGTTTGCCCGTCCGTTTGTGGATGGCAAGACGTAGAAAATAGAAGTTTAGTGCCCATTTTAGCCCATAAGGTCTTCCAAAAGTAGCTTAAAAATTTGGCATCCCGATCAGACACAATCGTCTTGGGGACGCCATGTAGTCGCACAATTTCATGGAAAAATAAATCAGCAATGTGCGAAGCGTTTTGCATTTTGTGGCACGCAATGAAGTGTGCCATTTTAGAAAATCGGTCTACGACTACAAAGATGGAGTCGTGGCCCTTCCGGGAGCGAGGTAGTCCTAGGACAAAATCCATATATATGTCTTCCCAGGGCGCGTGCGGAAAGGGAAGGGGGGTATATAGGCCATGGGGGTTCAACTTAGATTTAGCGAGTAGGCAGTTGAGGCATGAAGCACAGAATTTCTCTACGTCCCTAAACATGCGGGGCCAATAAAAGTGTTCTTTAAGGATAGCTAGGGTTTTCCCTACCCTAAAGTTCCCCATCAACCCGCCCCCATGAGCTTCATGTATGAGAAGCCTTCGGGTTGAAGACGTGGGGATACAAAGTTTATCCCCCTTAAAAAGATAGCCCTCATGGAGGTAAAAATTATTCCTACCTCCCATTCTAATGCATGCATTATATATTTCTCCGAAGTCGGAGTCTTCGGCATACGTATTTTTAATAAAGGAAAATCCGAGCATGCGTGCATCCAAAGTGGTAAGTAGGACGTACCTCTTGGAGAGTGCGTCGGCCACTACGTTGTCCTTTTCCTTCTTATGCTTGATGACATATGGAAAGGACTCGATGAATTCCACCCACTTCGCATGCCTCTTGTTAAGCTTGGCTTGCCCCCGGAGGTACTTGAGGGCCTCGTGATCAGAATGAATCACGAACTCCCTAGGGCGTAAGTAATGCTCCCACGTCTTGAGCACGCAGACCAAAGCAAGCAGCTCTTGGTCATACGTGGGGTAACGTAGCTCAGCTCCGTTGAGTTTTTCGCTCTAGTAGGCAATGGGTTGCCCCTCTTGCATAAGCACCCTGCCTAGGCCTACGCCCGACGCGTCACATTCGACTTCGAATGTTTTGGAGAAGTCGGGTAGGACTAAGAGTGGTGCATTAGTGAGCCTTTCTTTAAGAATTTTAAAGGCAGTCTCTTGCGGGGCTCCCCACTGGAACGGAACATTCTTTTTGGTGAGCTCAGTGAGCGGAGCGGCAAGGGTACTAAAATCCCTCACGAAGCGCCGGTAAAATCCGGCGAGGCCTAAGAAGCTCCGGATTTGAGTCATGGTGTTCAGAGTAGGCCATTCGCGAATGGCATTCACTTTGGCTTCATCCACATGGACCCCGTCCTTGCTCACGACGAACCCCAAGAATATCACGTGGTCGGAGCAGAAATGGCACTTCCCGAAGTTAGCGTAGAGCTTTTCGTTCCTTAGGACGTTAAGCACTTCTCGGATGTGCCTCATGTGTTCTTCGAGGCTTTGGCTGTAGATTAGAATGTCGTCGAAGTACACCACGACGAAGTGTCCAATGAAAGCTCTTAGGATGTGGTTCATCAACCTCATAAAGGTACTCGGGGAGTTGGTTAGTCCGAAGGGCATGACCAGCCACTCGCACAGCCCTTGTTTGGTTTTAAAGGCGGTTTTCCACTCGTCGCCTTCTTTCATGCGGATCTGATGATAACCGCTCTTCAGATCGATTTTGGAGAAAAGTTTCGACCCGTGAAGCTCGTCGAGCATATCATCCAGCCGCGGAATAGGGTGCCGATACTTGATAGTGATGTTATTAATGGCGCGACAGTCGACACACATGCGCCAGCTCCCATCTTTCTTAGGAACTAAGATTACCGGCACGGCACATGAGCTGAGACTCTCTCGGACGTATCCTTTGTCCAAGAGATCTTGAATTTGCTTCTGGAGCTCTTTGTTCTCAGCCGGGTTGGTACGATATGCGGCCCGGTTTGGTAAACTAGCGCCGGGAATGAAATCGATCTGATGTTCGATCCCGCGCAAGGGCGGTAGCCCGTTTGGAGTCTCCTCGGGGAAAACGTCATCGAATTCTTGCAACAGTGCCGAGACGCCTGGGGGTAGCTCGGAGAGCTCGGAGTCGGAAAGCAGCGACTCCTTGTAGACGAGAATAAGGCACATCTGCCTATCTAAGATAGCTCGGCTCACTTCTTTTCCCCGGGCGACTAATAGGTGCTTGGAGCTGCCTTCATAGGCCTTAAGCTCCATCTTCTTCTTAGCACTCCGCTTTCGAAGCTCCTTGGCCTCTTGATCGGCTATAACTTCGTGCGGGGCTAAGGGATGCAAGGTGAATTTCTTGCCGTCCCGATGGAATATATACTCGTTGGAAACCCCTTGGTGGATGACGGCTCGGTCATATTGCCAAGGTCGGCCCAATAGAAGATGGCAGGCAGTCATGGTCACGACGTCACAAAGGACCTCATCTTCATAAGGTCCAATTGAGAATTTAATCAAGGCTTGTTCCTTGACCATCACTGGAGCATCAGAATTGAGCCAGTGGAGGGAATAGGGGACCTTGCGAGGCGTCGTCTCAAGATTGAAACGAGAAACCACCTCGGTGTCTATGAGGTTACTACAGGATCCTCCATCGATGATGACGCTACACACTTTGCCTTGGATAAAGCATCGTGTGTGGAAAATATTCTCCCGTTGAGATGGGGCGGCGGGTGCCTCGTTAGTAAATAGGGCTCGTTGGACAACAAAGCATTCCCCACTGACGGCGGGTACGTAGACCTCCTCCTTGTCCTCACCATGGTCAAACTCGTCGTCGGATTCATAGTCTCCGGTTTGAGTGAGGAGGACTTGCCTTCGGTTAGGGCAGTCTCGAGCGTAATGACCCCGCCCTAAGCACTTAAAGCATTGGAGGTCACGCGTTCGGGGGTTGGCGCCGTCCTTAGGCGCGGCGGGAACAGGCGCGGTGTCCCGCCTAACCGGAGGAGTGCTAGCCTCGGGTTTCGGCTCTTTGGCCTCACTCCTCTTACGTGGTGGATTAGAGCTCGAAGAACCCGAGCTCCAAGTGCGGCCACTCCCACCACTACGCCGCCTTTGTAAGTTTTGGTACACTTGATTAGTGTAGTGGAGAACATCGGCAATGGAGGCTTCCGCGCCAAAACGTTGCATCTCCACATAAGCGGCCACTTCTGAGTTTAGGCCCCCGATGAATTTAGAAATGATATATCTCTCCGGAAATCGAACTCGGGACCGGAAGACAAGTTGCCGTAGCTCCTTATAATACTCATCGGGGTTGCGGGCCCCTTGCTTAATCCGCTCCAATTTAACTTGGATGCGGTCAAGATAGTCCTCGGGCACAAACCGATCACGCATGGCCCGCTTAAGCTGGCCCCACATGCGAATGGGGTCCTCGCCTTGATACGCCCGATCCTCTTTCTCATCTTGCCACCATGAGTAGGCAAAATCGGTGAAGCGGATGGTGGCAATCGCCACTCGTTGGCGATCCGGGTAGTCGTAATATTCAAAAACTGCTTCGGTCTTAGCCTCCCAATCAAGATAGGCCTCAACATCCGAGGTCCCGGCAAAAGGTTCCACCGTGAGTTTAATTCCATTGTGGTGGTCCCTTTGTTGATCCATAGGAGGATTAAGACCATGATCATGCACCCGGTCTCGGACCCGGATCTCATCCCGCGGCGCGAAAGGGTCCGGAAGGTTTCGCCGGGGTCCGATGGGTGCCGCGAGCGGCCCTCGATGTTGTCGGTGCCGGGGCTGCCGTTCCTCGTGGTCTTGAGAGACAGCCGATGGCCTCCGAGGGGGAGGAAGAATAGCCTCCAAACTCAGCGACTCGTCCTTCGGGAGGACGGGCTTCTTTTGCTCAAGGGCCTCATGATGAGTCCCCGAATATTGTCCCTCCTCGAAATGAGGGCGAGGTGAACGCCCATGTCGCGGAGACACGCTAAGGCGTTGCTCGATCTTTTCGTCTAAGGCCTGGAGCAACTCGTCACGGGACTTCTCATAAGTTTCCCGAACGTCTGCCCGGGCATCATCTCGGACCTCTTGTAAGAGGCCGCGGAGCACCTTGCAAGAGAAGGTGTTATCTGCCTCCTCCGTGTCATCGGGAAGATTCTTGTTCTTCAGCGGGTCCTGAGACATGATTAAATAAGCAAACACGGAACTCGGTGAAAGTTAGATAAATCCAACGACCCGACTTGTGTTTGACTCAAGAAAGAGGCAAAAAATTTGTTTTTTTGTTGTTCTTTTCCTTTTCTTTAGAAAGCGATCAAATGGGGAGGACTGACTCGTTTTTGGACTCGATTTTTCGTGGCTCTCAAGCTCACACACTCGACTTAGGGTCATTTACTTTGCCACCGAAGGTCCTTAACACAACTCTTTCCTCCACTCGCTCGAGAGAGAGAGCGACACCAACCGGTAATCAGAACAAGCGACTCGAGCTTGTGGGCGAGTGTTTACTATCCCCACAAGTCGTGAATCCAGTTGCTCGGGGCTAGGATTAATTCAAGACAAGGTGGTAAGAAACGTGTCTTGGCTTAACCTCTTCGAGATTGGTTCGTTTGACCTCCTTCACAATTTTTTTTTAATGAAGCAACGAGAGATACTATCTCCCTTTCGTTTTCTTCACTCGATTGGGGAAGTACTACTTCCTTTTGTTTTTTTTTTGAACAAGAGTTACTAACTCTTCTTGTGTTCTTTCTTTAACCAAGAGAAAGGTTTTCTTCTCTTTGATTTTTTTTTTTGAACAAGAAAAGCGCACTTTAAGATTTGTGCTTCGTCAAGATCAAGCTTCCGAAGGTCGAAGAAAAGGGGTCAGCCAAGACAAAGGGCTCGACTAGAGGATGGTAAAAAAAGGTTAGGCTCGTTTTTTTGAAGAGATTGAAACCGGTCAAGCTAAAGGAAGGGGAAAAACGAGGCTAGTTTGGGGTAGAACAAGAAAAGGGTTTCGAGCAATTGAAAACCTGACTCGTAGGGTAGTAACTCATACCCCCACAACTTGAGAAACTCAAGCCAACAGGCTCTGATACCAGATGATGTGATCTCACTTCCAGGATCGGTCGAATTCGGGTTCGACTGAGCTTTTGTGGAGGCGTTCTTGAGTTGAATGCGTAAGAAACACAATCTTGATTTTTGTATTGAAAAAGGTGGCGAAATGTTGATGTTACAAACTGAAGTATAGGCGTTTTGTGGGATGAAAGGAATGGAATTCGAAAACAAGAAATCAAACTAGCTAGGAAAACGAGAGCTTGAAGCCACGAGGTGTGGGTTCCCTCGGCCCGTTCTCCCTTGAGGAGAAGAGACCAAAAGAGTAAGGGCTAAAAGCTCTCTTTACTCAATTTCAATCTACCAAAATATGAAGGCTTGCTTGTGCTTATATAGGGACGAGTAGAGGGGAGGGGCGGCGTGCTTGGTGTGGACGCCAAGCTACATGAGGAGGTGGAGAGGATTGGCGGCCAAGGCAACATCTTGGATTGGGCGCCAAGTTCTTGTATGGAGGTGACGAAGAGTGGCGGCCAAGGCGAGCATAGGCAGCCGCTTTTATTATTGTTCCTTGGCGGCCAAGCTAAGGCTTTTAATGCGTTGAAAAGGCAAACTTGGCGGCCAATGAAGGCGGTTAGTGTGGCAGCCACGCCTCCTTCAAGATGGGCTTCGATTGTCCTTCTTCGTAATGGGCTTCGGGCTTCGCGGTGTGCTCGCTTGGGCCGAGTATTTGAAGACTCAGAAATGTTTCTCCGGGCCGGCCTTGTAACGCACTTGGCAACACCAAGTGAGTCCGAAGTTGTTCTTGTATAGCCTTAGCCCGTCGCCGCGTTATAGGCCCGGGGATGTAGCTAGCCTCCTTGGACGAGACCGACCTTGTAACGGGTCGCGTACGACCCTTGCTCGGGTGCCCGAGAGAAGCACCGGGCCGCGCCTCGATATCGTTGGCGCGGAGAGGCACCAGGGTGCCTTGCGGCGTCGTGAGAGGCTCCGCGTCGTTGGTTCCTTGATGGGCACCGGGAGGCAACGGGGAGTCGGGGCCTTCATGGAGAGTGGGAGGCACCGAGACGTCGGTGCCTCGGCGTGGCGCCGGGGCGCCTGTGCCTTGTTGTGGCACCGGGGCGTCGGTGCCTCGAGCGCCTGTGCCTTGTTGTGGCACCGGGGCGTCGGTGCATCGAGCGCCGGTGCCTTGTTGTGGCACCGGGGCGTCGGTGCCTTGATGTGACCTCGGCACGGTCACATCAATACCTGCCATGTTAGCATTGTCAATCTCATCTATGATTGGACCATTGTGCACAATGGAAGCATCAGCGGTGCTATGAGGGCCTTCAACACCAAGAAATGACTCAAAGTGAGTCACAATCAATCTTCTTAACTCCTGCTCATCTGTGATAGTGGCCCCTGAATCATCAACAAGAGCCTTAAAGGAATTGTGAGCCTTTCTCTGCTTTATGGAGTTGTGAAAATAACTGCTGCAACAGTCTTGGAATTTCAGCCAGTGCAGTTTGGCAAGTTGTTGATATTGCACCCTTCTCTTCTTTATAGTAATCCTCAATTGAGCAATGGTCTCTTTTTCTTCATTCATGAGTCTGTCATTAGCCATCGGGCCCTGGAGGTCAGTTTGGATTTTCTTCAATGCAGAATGAAGATTATGAATCTCTGAGTCTTGGCTATCAATACTTTTAGACTTTAGCTTTTTCAGGGGGCCTTTGAGGGATTTCAACTTGCACACCAACTTATACGTCTTGTAACCTCTAGGCGCTTCTTTCTTCCAAGCTTCACTCACCAAGCTTTGAAACTGAGGGTGATCAACCCAATTATTATTGAATTTAAAAGGAGGTTTGGCAATAGCTTTCACTCCTTCTATTTTCAAAATACCTGGACTATGATCAGAGCACCTAGGAACATCAAAACTAACAGAAAACTCAGGGAAGCTGTCAATACACTCTTGGTTAGCAAGTACTCTATCCAGCTCACATTTGATCAAGTCAGCTCCTGCCTGCTTATTGGACCAAGTGAAATAGGCGCCACTATATTTAAGATCATCAAGACCATTCCTGTTTGTGCAGTCAAGAAAATCTTTGCTGAAAATAGCAAT
The DNA here is from genome assembly GCA_963924305.1 of Polygonum maritimum. Taxonomy (NCBI): domain Eukaryota; kingdom Viridiplantae; phylum Streptophyta; class Magnoliopsida; order Caryophyllales; family Polygonaceae; genus Polygonum; species Polygonum maritimum. The sequence goes on along the minus strand of OZ002728.1, from coordinate 22,293,008 downwards.
CCCACCTCTACCATGAACTTTCTCTTTAGGATCTTTTATTGCATTAAAATCTCCCATAAGGATCCAGGGTAGATCAATAGCATTTACAGCAATATTGTCAATCAAGCTCCAGAGATCTTTGCGTTCCTGGTCATCATTAGAAGCATAAATGAAGGAGGTCTGGATATCTCTCTGAAGAATAGGAGAGTTAATGGAGACATGAACAAGTTGCGCCGTCTCTACCAGAAAGTTAATACTAATATTGCCGTGGGCTTTCCAAAAAATCCAGATCATGCCATTAGATCCAATGCACTTAGTACATCGATTCCAACCTTTGAGCAGGTTCCTAGAAACATCTTCTATCTTATTTTCTCTAACTCTAGTTTCAAGTAAAGCTAAAACATCAATGTTTTTTTCCATGACTAGCTTGAACACAAAGTCACCTTTTGAGGCATCATTGAGGCCTCTTATGTTCCATACTGCAATGGAGAGACTATCCATGAGAAACTTCAGGTTCATTGACAGCCTCATCTTGACTTTCATCTGAATCTTCCATTTCTTCCTCCAAAGCTGAGAATTTTGATTTTTCAATCAAGACTTCCTTCCCCTTCAAACCCTGAGCTCCATCAATTGGTCTTCTCGGGCTTTTGCCTTTGACAGTCTCCCACTCCTCAGGTCTTGGCTCATTAATCTTCAAGGCACCTGCTGACTTTGGAGGACCTTCAATTGCTGTCATGGATTTCCCACCTTGCACTTGTTTCCTTCTATTAGCAGCATTGCTAGCGTCTGGGACATCAAGAGCTGGTTTTTGAGCTGGCTTCTTGATCCAAGCTTTCCTTGGATGAGGAGGCAATTTCTTAGGCCCTAATGTCTGAAAAACATAAGTGCTTTTCTTGCCACATTCGCCTTCATTGTGTCCAACGACACTACATTTGTCGCATTTTGCTGGCATCCATTCAAATTGGACCCTTTGATCCACAATTTCCCCATCCTCTCCATGGAAGGACACCATGTTCTTCAGAGGCTTGCGTGCTGAAATCTCTACCAACAGTCTAGCAAAAGATAATCTTTCTTGAGATTCAGTCACCTTGTCGACTATGATCGGCTTGCCCAAGGCACTACCCATCTTTTCAAATAACTCCTCATCCCAAAAGCGAACGTCCAGGTCTGGGAAATTAGCCCACACTTGGGTGGTCTCAAAGCAAGATGGGTCCAATTTCACCCCTTCACTCCATCTCTTCTGGGCAAGTGGTCTCGAGCCTCCCACCATCCAAGGACCATTCGACAAAACCCATTCAACATCCTTAGCCAGGTCAAATTTGAACACAAATATGCCAAAATCAGTAAGGATGATCTTGGGTGTGGACTTAACTTCCCACCGAGCATTGACAAAGTTTTGGACTACATTGAACGAAGCTTTTCCACCAGCTAACATTCCAATAAGCATTTCTCCACTTCTCCATGTTCTTCTCAACATCCTTCTTTTTGAAATGGATAATGCCATCTTCATAGCCTTCAACAAAGTTGAGCCTTCGCCCCTCTTTATTCGCCCTGTTGCCAGCAAGCGCTTCCTTGTATGAAGGTTTTTTTTGGAAGGACCAGGTTGATTAGCATCCAATTCTGATGGAGATGGGACGAATTCCCCTTCCTCTGTTTCATTGGACTTGTGTTCGTTCCCCTCCATCGAGTCTCTCGTGTCATTATCCAAGACAGGGGTTGTAGAGGTTTGTGAATCCGAGACAGCTTCAACAAAAGCCGATTGAGAATCATTGGACTCGCCAACCGTCTCACCACCGTTCTTCAGTACTACATCAACGTCATTCTTCCCTTCCTAAATAGCTTTAACAGTCTTCCTCAAATTTCTCGAGTTATTTGCGCGAATTGTGTCATCCGAAACATAGGGAGCAATAACTCCTGGGAGGTTGGAGATCCCATTAACATTGGAGTTCGAGGCCTTTTTCTTCCTCCCTGAACCTTTTGCTCGCGCCATGGCCTCGGGTCGGCCCCGGCGGCGCCCACTGACACACCTACAGGAACCCTGAAATGTCGCAGGAATGTCGCGCGCGTGAGGCGCGTACAAAGTTTCTCACAAATCCCACTTTTTTTTAAGCTATTCTAAACATTATCGCCTCGGATATACCTAAACAATCTCCTACATCAATTTTAGTTCTAATATTATGGTGTTGGATATGCAGTTTGTTATCTGATATCCTTAGCGACACCTTTTCTTACCAACTTCTTCTAAAAAAGAAACAACAAAATGACTGGGAGGTGTCACTTATCCCTTATGATGATGAGTCCATTCAATGAACCCTCTCCGCGTTCATTGGACGCATTGAGAGGAGAAACCATACTGACTCTTTTACCTGCTCTAGAGAGGCATTCTCTGATCCATAATCTTGATATAGCCTCATAGCTGGGCTACATTCACTTGTAATGTAGGTGTTTGGCATTTTTATTCGTTGCAAGTCGTCTTGTTCATCTATCTGCGAACGAGTTATTTGATCCCTGCACATGTTCAATATTAAAGGAAACTTGGTTAAGGGCTAATTGCCAACGCAGGAGTCTCCGATCCCTTGCGCTTTCATATTATCAAGGTGATTTTGAATAAACCCCAGTATTTCTTTACAATTAGTTCTCACTGTAAAGGGTTTTGGAGCAAGAAAGGATATAAATTTATTAATTCCTTTTAAGATGGCAAGAATCTCTTTTTCCATAACCTTGTAGTTACACCCAGCTTTGTTGAAACTTCCACTAATGTACATGCACAAATTATTATCCTTCTTAATCTTCAAAACAACACCCCAATGATAATTACTTGCATCAGTTTCAAGAACAAGTTCCTCATCCTCATTGGGTAAAGTTAATACAGGCAAATTCATGGAACATTTTTTAAGCTCTCGGACTACCTTAGTACCCTGACTAGTCCGATTCCAGACTTCTTCTTTTTTCAGCTTACTCTGTAATGTTTTCTAAGTTTAGCCAGATTCTTTATGAAATCAGATGTATAGTTAAGACTTCCTAAAAATCCTTCTAATTGCTTGTTATTCTCTATATTATCAGGGAATTTTTCTACCTTTCCAAGGATATGATCTTGTCATACAATTTTCCCTGCCTTAATCTTCAATCCTAGGAATTCAATTTCTTGTACTGTATAGATACTTTTTTATGCCCAAGAATGATGCCAAGATTAATGCATTCTTGAGTTATTGCTCTAAGGTCATGCATATATTGTTCTAACATCTTAGAAAAGGTCAAGATATCATCAATGTAAACAAGACAACAATGTTTAAGATTTTTAAAGATTTTATCCATTCTTCTCTGGAATATTTCTAGAGTATTATTCAAACCAAATGGCATAACTATCCATTCATAATGACCTTGAGGTGCACTAAATGTCGTTAAGGGTATATTGTCTACATCCATTTGAATTTTTCAATATCCACTTTTACAATCCATTTTAGAGAACTAAGTGGCCCTCCTTTGATCCTATTGAACAAGACTGTTTTATTAGGGATATAATATCCATCAAAGACAGTGTTATCATTTCGTTTTTTTTTATAATTGATAACCATTCAAGCCTTCCCTATCTTTTCTTCAGCATGATTTCTATCCATAAATGCGGAACTAGAATGAGGGCTTTTACTTTCTCTAATTAACCTCTTTTTCAATAGCTTCTCAATCTGTTCTTTAAACTCTTGTTGATCTTTATAGGTGTAAACCATTTGCTCACGATGACAGTCTTAGGATCTATAAGTTCTATCTTAGTAAATGACTTATCCTTATTCCAAAACTTTAAAGGGTTTTCAGAATATAACTCTCTACACAGATCCTTTTGTTGAGTTACTATCTGTCTTTTATTCCAAATTCATCTATAAGGAGCGCAAATTCTCTTTGCGTTGGCCACGCTTACTACTCGTGAACTCAATTTTTTAATGAGTATAGGCTTCTTTCATTTTTCTAACCCAAACTAATTCTCCATTAATAGTAAATATCAGGCTATCTAAGCTTTGAGTGCATGGAGAATATATCCTTTGAAATCTATTTCCTATTATCATATCATGAGATGTTTGTTTAGTAGCCCAAATAATAGGAATAATACAAGGGTTTCCAAGCATAATTGGTAAATCTAGAATAACCTCTTAATGAACCATGATACTATTATCAACTATTCTTACCTGAATAGGTTTAGCAGCATGTTTCCACATAAATTCAAGGAATAATGTTTCCACATAAATTCATCAATGCATATCGTATAGGAATGTGATGCGACCTCGTTTGGACAAAGCCGGGATGATGCCGATCTAGACCGTGTATGCCGAGTCTCTTGAGGTTTGGAACGCGGAAGCAACAAGTAACCAAGTCTTCAACGTGATGAAGACCTTGCACACCAACATGATGGCGAGCCTTCTCTAGTTCTACGTTACGAACAAGAGGGATGAATGAATGGTTTGGATAGATGTGAATCAGTGGACACAAACCCAAAGAAGGAGGATAAACTCTCAACTTGAACTTTGGATTAAAAGGTGTCTAACCTTTTACAAGAAGAGGTATCGGCCTTATATAGGCAAAATGATAGAGCAAGGCTAGCTAATGGGCCGATGGGCCTTATTCTAGCTAAATGGGCCGGTCTCTTAAGTATAAGAAGACACACGCCCAAAATAGTAATAATATGGAAATAGCAACATACTATAAATGGAAAATGCTAAATAGGGAAATATATATAATAAATGAACGTGTCGGGACCCAAGGTGGACGCCATGGTCTCGGTGTCCTTGGGTCATCTTGGAGCAGGCTTGAGCTAGGGTTGGGACGCATCACTCTCCCCCACTTGGATTCGAAGCATCCTCGCTTCGAGCGTGCGTGGTGTCGTCGGGGAAAGAGCTCTATAGGCAACATTGAGGTGTTGTGCATGCAAATAAGCTCCGATCTAGACCAAATTTGGCACAAGCTCATAAAATGGTGAATGAAGCTTGGGAACCAAAAATGGCTCCGTTTGCACGAGTGGATCCTGGAAAGCGTCGGGAGTCGATGAAGGCGTAAGAGCACACGATGGGGGCTGTGGGCATTCACTGGGCAAAACATCTCCAACTGGGACCAAAATTTTCAAGTGGTCATCTTTAGCATAACCATGGTTATCCTCCAAATTTGGCTCCAATTGGACCACGGTAGCCTGGGTAGCCTGTTGTTGGTGCGCAAGGGCACAATCCTCGACTCATGGGTACTCTATGAGTGTTTGATCGCCAAAAGAGGCCAAATTTTTTACAAAGTTGTCTTGAGGGGAAATATGAATCTCCACAAATTTTGGGGGCTTGTCTTAATGTCGGATTCCTGGTGAACGCCTTGGGGCTCCAATAGTGTGTCGATGCATGACATAGCCGAATTTTTGGGCTCGGCTAAGGGAAGATTTTGTGGGCACTCTTCAACTACATTCTCCTCAGGAAAATGATTAGTAAAACCAGAAAAATATGTATTGAAATCGGTGGGAGTTACCCGGAGATCGCCTTTTGGCATGTCATGCTCGATGCTCACTGAGCGCATGTGAGATTGTAGTGCTTGAAGCTTGACCAATTGAGCATATCTTGGGTCAACTTATGGTTGGGGAGGTTCATGTCGACTATGATGGATCCTATTAGAGCTTTGCCGAAGTGGTTGATCATGTCGATGATGATGGCTCTCCTTATGGCTTCGCCGTGGTAGTGTCTCATCGTCAACATGTGAATATCGATGACGATGCGACGATGATTTCACCCTAGGCTTGTCGTAGTGGTGATGACACCGAGAGGGTGGCTCACTATAGTATGAAGTTCCCCAATAAGCTGCTTGGTTTTGTGGAAGCTTCAGCGGTGGAATCCAATCGGGGTCGCGAGGATCCCATGGATCAAACTTGGATCTCCGCTTCGACATTGTACCTAAGATGACACCATTCAAAAGAAAAGACCACGAAGCACAAGGTAGGAAGAGATTCCGGGATGGCTAAGTCAAAACAACCCGAAAGTTCAAAGCACACATGTAATTTGAAGGCTTGAATGGGTTAGGGATGGCTTAGGGAACTCAAAACCACTTGTAAATTGTATCAATTAAGCAAGGAAAGTGTGCAAGAATGAAACAATCAAGAGAGAAAGCAATGTGCATGACTTAGAGTCCGTTTGGTAATCACTTATTGACTTATAAGCATTGATGCTTATAATTTCACTTAAAGACTTATAATTTTGAGTGTTTGGTATCGTGAGTTGCTTATATTCTAAAAAATAGTTATAACATAACAAGATAAGTCTGCTTATTTTGAAATAAGCATGGGGGGTGCTGTTTTTTTTTTTAAGTGCTTATAAGCACCAAAATAAGCAAAGGGTGCTTATAAATAACAAATAAGCACTTAAATGAAGGGTTGCCAAACAGACTCTTAGAATGAGAAGAGAAGAGGTTGAAAATCAGCAATCACACAAAGATGAATGATTGAATAATGCAAGATTGTGTAGAAGAGAAGAAGGCAAGACAAATCAATCAAGGATAGAAATCGACAATCAAGAGAAGATTGAGGGAGACAAGGATCAATTAAGCCAATCAAGGAGCAATCAAGCATCAATAAAGAATTGTATGCTAGACAAGATCAAATAAAAGATGATTGGAATCAAGCAAGCAATTATAAATCAATCAAGACAATCAATCAAAGATAGTTGCCAAAATAAAATTGCCCGAAATTGAATTTTGAATTGATTTTTTTTGATTTTTTTAATAAACTCTTTTGCCAAGTATTTGTTTGAATACTTGTTGTTTATGATTATTTTTTTAAATTCGGACAAGGCTAGACAAAATAATATGGCAAGATTGATGTCTAGCAACTTAAAATGGTAAGAAAGATCAATCAAGGGAGACAACAATCAAGCACAATATGCACGTTTTGGAGAAGGAAATGAAGGAAATTTGTGGCTAAAGCAAAGAACTTGAATGAATCAATCAACACGTAGCAAGCAATCAATCAACAAAATCACAAATGATTTCAATAGGACATGGCTAATTTTTGTTTGAATGTTTATCATTTTTTTCGTGGCAAAGAAAAAAAATTGGACCTATGTGAACAATTTTGATGATGGATTCTATGGAAAACAAGAACAAGGATGATGGAGAAGAGAAAAACGTGTGCATGCAATGAACCAACAGGTAGAATGAGACTTACACGGCCCCTAGCTTTGATGCCAATTGATGTGACCTCGTTTGGACAAAGTCGGGATGATGCCGATCTAGACTGCGTATACCGAGTCTCTTGAGGTTTGGAACGCGGAAGCAACAAGTAACCAAGTCTTCAACGTGATGAAGACCTTGCACACCAACGTGATGGCGAGCCTTCTCTAGTTCTACGTTAAGAACAAGAGGGATGAACGAATGGTTTGGATAGATGTGAATCGGTGGACACAAACCCAAAGAAGGAGGATTAACTCTCAACTTGAACTTTGGATTAAAAGGTGTCTAACCTTTTACAAGAAGAGGTCTCGGCCTTATATAGGCAAAATGATAGAGCAAGGCTAGCTAATGGGCCGATGGGTCTTATTCTAGATAAATGGGCCGGTCTCTTAATCATAAGAAGACACACACCCAAAATAGTAATAATACGGAAATAGCAACATACTATAAATGGAAAATGCTAAATAGGGAAATATATATAATAAATGAACATGTCAGGACCCAAGGTGGACCCCATGGTCTCGGTGTCCTTGGGTCATCTTGGAGTAGGCTTGAGCTAGGGCTGGACGCATCAGAATGTAAATGTTGTTTGGATTAGTGACTGTTAGACAAGCTTCAACCTGCATATTTAACTCTTCATTTTCATAAATAGGTTCATTAATCGTTTTAGTTTTAAACCCTATTAGATTTCTTTTCGATTTAGAGTTTGAGGCTTCTCCTTGCAGCATTGGATGAAATGTTGGGTTGGGATTAGAGCTAGCCATTGATCTTAGATCTATGTTATGTCTAGCTGGCTCATTAATAGTTCTACCAATGGTGTCAACCTTAAGTTTTTTATTCAAGGCTGCTAGTAAACTAACAATATCCTCATTTACTTTAAATGGACTTTCTCCCCTAATTGTCCTGTTTGAGGGAGCTAACTGATTTCTCTGGGTAGGATTCAAACTAGGGTTGAACCTAGAACTTCTACTTTTGGAAAGGCTACTATCCATTGCTAGGTTTATAGGTGGTTGAGATGTGGTATGAATTTTGCCTTCCTCATCAACTGGTAAGATTTGCTCGTACTTAGCGTTTGAAGGTTTTCAAAGGCATATATCCATATAGTTTTTAGACTTATTTGTTCAAGCTTAACCTTAACTGGAACTGGTATCTGACCTGATCCACTAATTTCATATTTATCAACATCTACCATTTGCATTCTAAGTAGAGGATTATTGGTGCTTTCTATTTTGTATACTACCTTCCACTTCAACTGTAAGAGATAAGTTCCTTTATGCATATTAATTCCTTCAATTAACCACTTAAGAGATAAGAATATAGGTGCAAATTGATCTTCCAAGCTAACCTAATAATTAGGTCTACAAATCCATGACACTGGTCCATGATTTAGGTTGCATACGACTTCACTTATGGTCTGATCACTAAACTTCTTATGCCAAGTGTCACAACCAAAGCTAATGTAGTACACATTTTTTCTCTTGTAGTGGAATTATAAATATTTGGATACCACACACATAGATATATTTATATCTTTTATCTTTGTTGTGTTTCTTGATATTTTTCCAATTAATTAGGTTGATTTCGGTAGCTTGGTTTTCATCGTTTTTGATTACTATATCTCCAAGAATTTCTTCGTATACAAACTTAGAGAATGCTGGGAAGAAATGCCTTTTGAAGAACTGTTCTTTAGCAATTACAGGTAATTCTACCCCTGACCTACGCATGTTTTCCATTTGTTCTTCATCTATGGAAGATTCAGCTTCTTGGAGGTGAGCTAGGGTAGTCACTTCTCCTCCTACTTTGAATGCTTAAGAGAAATCAAGGGTGCTAGAGCTTTCCCCTTACATCACTTCATTAACTTCTTCATAATCTGAATCGTCTACTTCTTCTTCTTCTTCTACCACTTCAACAACTCCTTTGTTGTTGTTTAGAGCTAACTTTATAGCTCCATCCTCAGATATTTCAATGTAATCCATACTCCATAATGCCTCTGCTAGTTTATTATTCTATCTATTTTTGCATTTATTAGTATAATGTCCAGTTTCTCTACATGCCCGACACTTGCACCTCACTTTCTTTTCTAGGCTATAAGAGGCTTTCTAAAAAAAGCCTTCTTTTCTTAACAAATGGTTTTTTGTAGTACTTTTTGTGATATTTTTACCTCTCTGCTTGTTGAAGCTCTTTCTCCTATAATGTTTTCTTTGATAATCTCTCTTATCACAACCTCATTCGTTAGGGAATTCCTAGCATATAAGAAACCGTCGTTTCGTTTGTTGTGTTCCCTTAACCTCTCGACATTTTCTCTCAACCCATATTTTAATGTATTTCATTCTATTTCCTAGGGTATCTCTGGACATATACCTTTGTTTCCATTCTTGATAACCATCACTAATATCTTCATTAATAGGCTTGGGTAGTTTATCAAAGAGCATTTGAAGATTAATAGGATTTCCACCTATTTTGTAATAGTAATGCTCAAATTCGGAAAGATAATTTTCTAGATATTTCATATTACATATTTCAAGGGTGTTGAGTTTCCTTTGCCATTCGATAAACTAATGAATTCTTCGTCTATAGCATCACAAAGGTCTTTGAACATAGATGAGGCTGAGGTATTAGCTCATAATTTTTTCTAAAAGTTTTCTGGTATTCCTTCATACTAGTCAGCAATTATTCTCTCTAGACTATACTCGATATAGTTCATGAAGTTTGTTTCTCTCCAGTCTGTATTGAGGTTTAAAACACTCATACTTTTCTTCCAGAAGTCCATTACTTCTTCTCGTTTTCGGACTCCATCCAAGTTTAGCTTATAACCAGTTTCACTTATGGGCTCTAGTTTGAGTTCTTTTTTGTTAGGTTGAATATTTGGCATAATCCTTACCCCAAATCTTGCTCATTTCTCTAAGAACTCTTTTTGGTTTAATTTACATTGAGTTTTTTTATAACTACAAGATCCTTCTTCAGATTTTTTATAATAGGATCTATGATACGTGATCATGTGAGAATATATCTTATAGTGCAAAAAGAGATCAATTCATAACCGTTTCATATGGTCCAATCTCCGGTGAAAAGGCAGTGCTTGTGCTTTTAGACTTTTTAATGGTATAAGGGTAATTATGTCTTTTCTCTATCATGACATTTGTATCCCTCCCCAACTCTCAACTTCAATGACCCGTGACTTCCTCGACCCCATCGTCCCTCTCTCTGCCCCCACCCCCACCCACCCCCCCCCCCCCCCCGCTCTCCCTCCTTGCCTCCATTGAACCATCTGTTTTAGTTTTTTGTATTTCAGATCTATAATTTTTTCATTCATCTTTCTCCTCCAATTCAGAGTTATCAAATATATTAGAAGATGGAGTTTTGTCTATTTAGAGAAGAAATTTCTGGTTACTTTATTGTTTGATATAGTATCTGTTTGGAACTAGTTTACTTTTCAATCAAGTTGGTCTGGTCATTGGCTTAGATGGTGGATTTCTCATGCCAATTTTTCTATTTGGTGGATGTTGCGTTTTCCGGAATTTCAACGTTGTTCAATTTTCATTCGTTTCTGACCGTGGTGTTGTTATGGATCTGCACTAAGCAATTGCGTTTACCTAGACTAGGATCACCATGTCTAAAAGGATCCAATTGGCCTCTTTGGAAATTGGGAGTACGGATGATGCTAAACGAGTTAGAATTGCAATTAGATTGACGTTAAATTTCATTCCGTATTGACATGAATGCGCCTTGTTCTTGTGATATGGGTCTAAGAAGTTGGATGGTAGGTGTTAGTGTATTATATACTTCATATTATCTCAATTTCAGATTGAGCATTAGGATTAATTTAGGAATTTAGGATGTGACACATTTTTATTACATGGGCTTTGCCATTGAACAAGCTTATTACTATATACTGTAGGTATGATAAAAGATTGAAATCGTATCAAAACTTATTATGAACTGAAACTTATAAAAATATGAACCGAAGGAGCTATTATCATGAACTAAAGACATACAATTAAACAATGTAAGTGTTATTAATTCAAAATTCATGAACCAAAATAACAAATGTTATGGACCAAAAGATATGAAATTAAATTACAACTAGCCTAAACAAAAGGCTACAAGAGAGGATGAGATATTATGAACCTATGTTTATAAAAACATGAACCAAAATAACAAATGTTATGAACCAAAACAATAAATATCATGAATTAATAGACATGAATTGTAATATAAATTATTTTGAACTCGAGCTTACAAACATGAACCAAAATAACAATGTTATGACTCAAAACAATAAATATTATGAATTAATAGACATGAATTGTAAAAAACTATTATGACCCGAGCTTACAAAAACATGAACCTAAAGATAAATCAAAAGACATGAACCATAAGAAAAATTTGTATGAACCTAAGATTACAAAATAATGAACCAGGATAACAGTTATATATGAGAACATTAACCTATGTGAGTTTTGAACTCAAATATATTTGTATGCACATCACTCGACTGTTTGAGCTAGTAGGATATAGTAGGAATCTTTAGCTAAACTTGCAGTTCTTTTATTATGGATTAAAAATGTTGAACTAAGAGGATAACAATTATGAACCCACTACTTGTAACACATGAACCTAGACAATATAGTTAGTTTGTGTATGACTACCTTAATCAGTTTGTGTGACGGCCACACTGTTTTATTCAATAAGAGTCTCTGTATAAGATTCAAATAGTGTGTAGGTATGTATGTGAGGTGTTAGAAGTTAAAACACATAATTTAGGTTCAAACTAAAAATTTGAGATACACCATAAAAAGCATGATAAAAGATGCAAAATCCTCAATCATAGAACTCTATAAATCAAAGAGAAACTCATGTAAATAGGAGGCAACAATAATTGCACACATTTTTATGACTTGGTTCACTTTGTCACGATTGAAGCCAAACACCAATGATAAAACATTTCAAATATTGTTGGTATATAACCTTCTGAATACAATTATGCTAGACATTTTTAGTTATTGTTATTTTGACTAGAAAGTTTGGCCCGTCCATCTTGTTTGTCATTGTTTTTTAGGATGTTATGGCATATGATTAATAAACACTTTGGTCTATAATTTCATCATTTCATCCTTATTTGTCCTAGTTTTAAAATGAACTTAAAATAGGATTCTTATTTTTATTATGTTTTAGCCTATGAAAATGCTATATTTTAATTGAATATACATTGAGTATACAATATGCATAATCATTGAGGCTATAGTTTTTACATAATGTAATGTTTCGATAGTTAAATGACTATAAAAGCTAATATATTCTCTTTCTTTTTTGAATATTAAACATATAACATCAAAGCAAATAGGGGTTAAGAAGTTAGTATGGAATCGAGTAAATGCTTTTTCATAACTTGATACAACCATTTGTGGGTGATAAAGTGAACAACCGTACTCTTATTTTGGCTTACATGAGGAACCTTTAAAATTTTCAATTATTTAATTATCTCATTTGTTGATCAATACTCTATATTTCACAAATTAATAGAACAAATATACTTTCTAATTTAGATACATTTATAAATAGTTGTAATTTAAATACACTTCAGAATTAACCGGCTTTCATTCATTGTCATCGACTCCCCCTCTATAACTATAGCCAAACTCATAATTATTTTGCCAATCTTTGACATACACAATTAACTTTTCAAAAAAACAAAAACTAATGTGCATGTTCGGAAATAATTTAAATTATAAATTAATATATGACTAATGTGTAATCACCCTTAAAAACATAAAACAAAAAAAATATAAAATTATTATTGTCCAATTACCCTTAAAAGTTCAAACACAAAAAAAAAGAAATTAAAAAAGGGTATTTATTAGACAAGAAAATCAAAAATATGTGTTGTAAAAATAAAGATAAGAGCCAAAAATTAATAATAATAAAAATAATAGAAAACAAGCATTAATGTGACAAAGAGAGAGATTTTAAGTGTTGTAGAGATACTTCACTCAAAACAAAAAAACAAAAAAACAATTAGAGAGAAGACATTAATGTTACAAGAGGGGGAGAATTTTAAGTGTTGTTAAGATTGTTAACCTAGAAAAACATTTATTAGAATATATGACTCGGTTAAAGTCGTCGTGCCAAGATCAAAGATAAATAACCCAAACTACAAACTAGTATAGCATGCAAGTAAGGGGTCGAACCCAAGAGAACTATGGCTTCTAGTATTAATATAATTACCAACCAAAGATAAGGGGAGGGGGGGGGGGGGGTTTGAAGAGAAATCTAAACTAAACTAACCTAGAAAACAAAACAAACACACAATCAAACAAGGGAAACAAGTTCATTCAAAAGATCCACTCAAATATAATCACTCGATCATAGATTCATCCATTGATTTCATTCACACCTATGGTTAATTCCTATCCTGATCATTAACAATCGCAAGTCCACGGTCCAAGCAATTCTATAACCCTAGGCAAGGACGCTTAACCTAGAATTAGCATAGAGAACAAGGATATGCAGGATATAATATCAAACAATCAAGCTACGAATCAATTGCAAGATAAAACAATCAATTCTCTTCTTAATCCTAGTTGCATAGACAACAGGTCTAGGTTAAGTTGTTTTCACAGATTAGTTTTGTCCACGGTCCAAACCTAAGCAAACTGTAGAACATAAATCAATTCAATAGGTTAGCGCCTCCTAGAGAAACAATAGACATTCATAAGATGAAGCACAAGAGAATCAATATTAACCAAAGGATAGAAATCAATTACCAAAACCTCACAAGTTCATACATCAAAGCTTCTCCCTTGAACAAACCCAAGGAGACTAGCTCTCCATAACTAAGCTAAAAACCTAATTGAATTATGAATTGGAATTGTGAATGAATACCTAAAACCTAGGGCAGACTCCTCCTTATATAGCCCAAGGAACAAGCTCCATGAGATAGATAAGGAAAGAGGCAAAAGATAGAAAAGGAAACAAGATAGAAAGATTTCGGCCCGCTTCGGGTTCGGCATCACCGCGGTGGCGCGGCCACCGCGCCCGCGCTTTTACGACAGAGAAGAACTTCGTCTCTCGGCATCCACCGCGGTCGCGCTGGCCAGGCCGCGGTCGCGGTATCGGGACAGAACCTCTGGCGTCACTTCGGAGGCTGTTTTGACCATCTTTTGCTTGGAATCTGACTTCGGTGTAAAAACATGAATTGAATCCCTTGAAGTTAGCTTTCCAATGGCACCAGAATCAAGTCAATCCGACCTCTATAGCTTAAGATATAGGCTTCGCAAGAAAGTGGTGTCGCGCAGACAGCTCAAAACGCCTTAGAACTCTTGAAGACACAAGGATTTGAGCGGTATTGTAAATTACAATACCGCTCAAATCTAACCTAATTACTCTCAATAAAGCCCTAAAATACAAGAGTTAACCTATACAAAATAGGCCGAATCAAATTCCCCCATACTTAGATCTTGCTCGTCCTCGAGTAAGCTCAAAGAAAATATAACAAGAAAGCACATCTAAGATCTCAGGAAATACAAGGGAAGATAAAAACACTCAACTCACAACCCGAACCCAAAGTAGAGAAATCATGAGCCTAAAACAATGAAGCTCAAACACACACCTCACAACATGATATATCACTCAAGCTCTAAAAACATAAAAGAGAGCAACCTAGGATCTACCCAAATCTAACATGTAAGCCCCAAAGTCCCCAAGCAAGAATGAATCCTAATCACTCGAATTTTACCGCTCAATTCTGCTTAGGATCTACCAAAATCTAACATGTAAGCCCCAAAGTCCCCAAGCAAGAATGAATCCTAATCACTCGAATTTTACCGCTCAATTCTGCTTAGGCGCCCTTTCGGGTTTTCACCTAACCGCTCTTTTCATTTTTCAAAAAGTGTGCTCACAAAAATCACAATCACTCATAAACCTCTTATCACCCCAGCCTAATGCTGGTCCGGGTTACCTGCTTATTACCTGAGCCGCCCTTTCGGGTTTTCAACTCATCCCAGGATTTAATATGCCTTTTTTCAACTTTTATGGCTCTTTCTATCTTTTTCCTTTCTTTCTTTCTTTATTATGCAAAAAGTATGGTGCAAATGCTCCATAAAAAGAAGAAAATCAAAAATCTGAAGCAAATCACTAACTAAACTAACTAAGATAAGCGAATGCGAGTACTCCCTCCCCCATACTTAAATCCTTCATTGTCCTCAATGAAGCTAAGAGAAAGGATAGAAGCAAGGAAGAAGGCATATCAGAAGACTCACAATCGATTGAAGAGAGTTGGAATGGAAGAACTCTTCAAAGGTAGTAGAAGAATGGACGAAAAGCTTTGGAATCCCGTTTTGCAGGCTAACCGCGGGCGCGGGTGATCAAGCCGCGGTCGCGGGATCAACACAGCGAGGAAAGTCGACTTCTGGAGGGGAACCGCGGGTGCGGCCAATTTGGCGTGGGCGCGGCCTTGGTGCAGTCTCGTGCACTTGACTTCTCTCGAACCGGATGATGTGCAATAAGGCCTTCGTATCTTGGCTCATCTCTCGGGAGATGGATGAATGCTTGAACTCGACCCATAATGATGAAGAACACTTGAGGAAACAAAGCTCCCCCATACTTAGGCTTTTGCATATAGCCAACATAATGGAATTCTAAAGATGAATGGAAAGAATATATAGAAAGGGGTGAAAAGATAGATGGAAAGATATAGAGAATGGTAAAGATAGAAGGATAGAAAGATAGATGGATGGTAAAGATAAATGGAAAAGAGAAGATAGATGCCCGAAACTTTTTTTTTTTCGATTTTTTTTTTTTGCCAGACCCCAGCCTCACCGCGGGCGCGGTAAATTTTTTTTTTTTTTTTCAGAACCCACTGCATGATAACCGCGGGCGCGGTACGAGTACCGCAACCGCGGCGCTAGTATTTGTTCGTCGGGATGAGTTCTGGTGCTCCACCGCGGGCGCGGTATGGCTGCCGCGAGCGCGGTTTTGCACCAGAATGTCCTTTCGGACCTAGTACCTGCACGTTAGCCCGAAAACGAAAATAAACCTAAGCTAGGAATGGAAAAACAATCTATCTAAGCCTTTTGTTGCCTCCCAAGCAGCGCCTTTATTTAACGTCGATGGCCCGACGTCTTCATGATCGGACATCGTCAATGCCCTGAGCATCAAATCAAAGTCCTGTAGAGCTATCTTACAACAGGACACATAGCATATTGACAAATTATCAAGAGATAAGAAATAATTCAAACTCCTTTTTAACCTATCAACACATGCTTGAGCAATTAGGGTGAGATTTTCTAGAGTGAAACCAATTAGGTGATTTATGTGATTTGTCAAAATATTCAGCAAAGCATGCAAATCCCCTAGTTGAATTATCACTATCATGAGGTAAAGCATAGAAGAACTCATCACCTACCCTAGCATGCTCAAAGATAGAATCCTTAATGAAAGATTGGCATGTAAGAACAAAATCAGGATCAAAAGAGAGAGAAGAAGTGGAGTAAAGGATATAGGGATCGTCAAGGCTGACTTCAGGAATCTCCATGGAGGGGGATACGAAGTTTTCTGACGGTGAAGAAGAAATCTCCATATCATCATCTCGAACCTCCTCTTGATCCAAACCATCCCAAAATTCACCAAATATCGCCCAATCAACTTCTTCTTTCGTCCTGTCATTCTGAGTGGATGCTTTCGGCCTTGTGGGAAACGCGCCTTGGGAGCCTCTTGGGGGGGGGGGGGCAGGCTTGTGCTTGAGCACCGCGGACAAGCCTCCTTAGAGGCCGCGGGCGCGGTTTGTGGGCCGTGGTCGCGGTATTCCTCCGGGGGGAAATCCCCCGTTTCCTTATGTGAAACAGGGGCTGAACTGCGAGGAAGGTAGTAGGGCCCATCCACCGTAGCACATTCGAAGCAAGGGGCACCTAAGACCTCGCGACATGAGTGTCGCGGTGGCCTTTCTCCGGAGAAATCGGGGGATGCCTCTAGGGTATTTCCGCGGGCGCGCTCAGCGGACCGCGGTCGCGGCTCAGGGGACCGCGGTCGATGCTCAAGGGCACGCGGTCGCGGATCTTCATGCGAAGAAAGCTCCGTAGGTTCTGTCGAATTTCCGTGGGCGCGGGTTGGCAAGCGCGGGCGCGGATCTTCGATAGAAGCTAACTCCTTGACCTCGTCGGCTCGGATCCCACAAAAGAAATTCCATTGGTCCATGGGTTCCCAGATGACGTATTTTCCTTCGCTCTTGCGGTACAACATTAGTAGGGTCTCATGAGTCACCCCACCAAAGATGTAATCGCAAGCATCTTTAATCTTTACGTCTAAGCCCCACGATGCAAGCTCATACAACTGTTCCTGACACCTTGTGAAATACCCATGAAAGGGCTCATCCTGCAACTGACAAAACTTAAAAGCAGACATCAGAATATACAAGTGCGGACCGTAAGATAGGTCCACACAAAGCCAATAAAAATATTAATACTAGAAAGAAACCAAAGTTCCCCGGCAACGGCGCCAAAATTTGACTCGGCTAAAGTCGTCGTGCCAAGATCAAAGATAAATAACCCAAACTACAAACTAGTATAGCATGCAAGTAAGGGGTCGAACCCAAGAGAACTATGGCTTCTAGTATTAATATAATTACCAACAAAAGATAAGGGGGGGTTGAAGAGAAATCTAAACTAAACTAACCTAGAAAACAAAACAAACAAACAATCAAACAAGGGAAACAAGTTCATTCAAAAAATCCACTCAAATATAATCACTCGATCATAGATTCATCCATTGATTTCATTCACACCTATGGTTAATTCCTATCCTGATCATTAACAATCGCAAGTCCACGGTTCAAGCAATTCTATAACCCTAGGCAAGGACGCTTAACCTAGAATTAGCATAAAGAACAAGGATATGCAGGATATAATATCAAACAATCAAGCTACGAGTCAATTGCAAGATAAAACAATCAATTCTCTTCTTATTCCTAGTTGCATAGACAACAGGTCTAAGTTAAGTTGTTTTCACATATTAGTTTTGTCCACGGTCCAAACCTAAGCAAACTGTAGAACATAAATCAATTTAATAGGTTAGCTACTCCTAGAGAAACAATAGACATTCATAAGATGAAGTACAAGAGAATCAACCAAAGGATAGAAATCAATTACCAAAACCTCACAAGTTCATACATCAGAGCTTCTCCCTTGAACAAACCCAAGGAGACTAGCTCTCCATAACTAAGCTAAAAACCTAATTGAATTATTAATTGGAATTGTGAATGAATACCTAAAACCTAGGGCAGACTTTTCCTTATATAGCCCAAGGAACAAGCTCCATGAGATAGATAAGGAAAGAGGCAAAAGATAGAAAAGGAAACAAGATAGAAAGATTTCGGCCCGCTTCGGATACGACATCACCACGGTCGCGCCGCCATCACCGCGCCTGCGCTTTTACGACAGAGAAGAACTTCGTCTCTCGGCATCCACCGCGGTCGCGTCGGCCAGGCCGCGGTGGAGGCTATTTTGACCATCTTCCGCTTGGAATCTGACTTTGGTGTAAAAACATGAATTGAAGCCCTTGAAGTTAGCTTTCCAATGGCACTAGAATCAAGTCAATCCGACCTCTATAGCTCAAGATATAGCCTTTACAAGCAAGTGGTGTCGCGCAGACAGCTCAAAACGCCTTAGAACTCTTGATTCTTGAATTCTTGTGTCTTCGGTCTTCGTATTACAATACCGCTCAAATCTAACCTAAACACTCTCAAAAAGCCCTAATATACAAGAGTTAACCTATCAATATCAGAAGAATTAAGCATACACATTTTAGTTGAATTGAAAAAACATTTAATTTGGAGAAGAGTTGGCAAAAGCGTCTAGTTGAATGTTTGACTTAGGGGCAATTTTGTCTTGCGGAGCAAATTATACTCTAATTACTTTCTGTGCCATCCATATGATGCGCTCTTGTTTTTTTTGTCTGTTCTTGCTGAATTGTAATACTTTTTTTTATGAAAGAATTGTAATACTTTAATCATGACCGTCCGCTCCATTAATCCAACGATTTAACCGCGTTCATATTTTATATTTTAAATACTGTTTGTACCAGAGCCCAACTCTAGGATCTATTAGCTTCATTAGTCACTTCTAACTCCATAGGTGTTATTTCTTCTTCCATTTCGTTGTTGTCTAACACCTTTTTACCCATAATTTTACTTATTCTTCGCTTTACTTCAGTTATAGGTATGGTCTCCATATGTTTTAACCATATCAAACCCATATGTTGATTCATTTCATCTTCTTTTGTATCATATGTTTGATTGGTATTGAATTTTTTTTCCTGAGATTTTGATCTTAGAAAGGGTACTTATAGGGAAATTTAGTTGATTTTTTAACTTCTAGTGGTTTAGCAATTGCACCTTGGTGCTTAATTTCGTTAACAATTTTGATAGATATTTTCGTATTTTCTTCTAATAACAAGCTAAAGTAAATTTTTATTTAATCTCTAATTTTTTAAATTTTTTCACTTAATCTGAAGATACTACTTTTTAATTCAACGATATCATCAACTATAGTATTTAATATTGCTTCATAATGTCATTCGCCAATATTTAAATGCTTAATATATGGAGCTTCTCTTGGGTACATTTTTCTGAAATATCTAACTTGTTAATTAAATAATCAGGCTTTGATATCAATTTGCAAGTTTCGATCATAAAACAAGCTAACTAAAAATCAAATGCGAAATATGCTAATGACAACCAGAGTAAATATCAAAACTTTTATAAAACTTCCGTAATTATATAATAATAACGGGAACTAAACGTAGATATCACAATTTACGGGAGAAATTAAAAGCCCAAAAGCGGGGAGCTTGGAAAAAAGTAACGGGTAGCTTGGATGAGACCTACATCAATTGGAAAAAATATTCTAATTTAAAACTTTGAATTTTGTGTGTCTAGAGAAGCCCGGGTGAAGGGAATGATCGAGGTAAGTCGTTACCCTACTCTTGAATAAGGGAAACAAATAGAGTACCGCAAGAGGGTTTAATGTACTTTCCGTATGAAAATTGAGGTGACTCATCCTTTGTGGCTTATGTATCATGATGCTAATATCGATTAGGTTTGTTTTCATTCTGTTTAAGTTTTCTTTGCTGGATATAAATATACCGAACATACCCTAAATCTATCTATTAAGAGATTAACATTTATTGAGAAATTGGTATTGCACGCTATGTTTTCTATTTACCTACCTTCATTTAAGTTCCCGTGTTCGTTGATGTAAGCATCCACCCACATATGAAAGGAACTACATGGATCAAAAGAAACTAATTCGTCTGTGAGTTTAATGATATGAGCACATTTAATATATTAAGTTGAATAAGTAGTTTAAAAAATTAGTTGGATGTAGTTTAATGCATTACATTCACCCAATATTTCAAACGCACTTAACCTGAGTAATTGTTTTAAACTAAAAAAAGCTCTAAATACATTTTTGGATAGACAATACGAGCGAGTGGAGCTCATCTATACGGACATTCAAGCATTACTCAGACAATTCCAAAGGTGGCGCATTTTGTATGTCTACATAGAGGCCAATTCAGTTGCTGATTACATTGTTGTCTCGTTCAAGCGTACTTCATCTCACTCGCTTGAGTCTGATCCGGTCCTGCGTAACCTTACCCGCAAGGATGCTCTAGAATAGTACCCGTTTATTTGAGTCTAGTCTAAGTCCTTTCCTTATCAAAAAAAAATATATACGCTATACATAATATGTTTTCCTTGAAAAGTACTATGTATAAGTTATAAGCGGTCTATGATATACTGAATTCAACACATTTATTAAAAGTAACGTTTAGAAATTTTAATTTCTACTAAAAAAAATAGAAATTTTATTTTCCAAAAATCATGAAAAATCTTTGTACGGTGTGACATCCAAACAATCCCTACAACAACACATATACTCTAATAAACAAAAAATCTGAACCTTTTCGTTTGGCAAAATATCTGTGATGAAGTCACATCAAAATTTCTCAATCAATTAGACCAACCGTCGTTAGCTAGGAATCAAAAACAATCTATAACTAAATGTGGTTTGAGTATTCCTTAACAATGCATAATCGCATATGATAAGCAAAAAAATATCTCCCCCTTTTATGTTGAGCAAAATATCTATAAAGCACATTAAAATATTCTTAATTAATCAGACCAACCATCGCTACTTAGGAAACAATAATATATATTAAAATTACAATGTTGCAGTTTATTTTTATTATTATTATGGTTTGTTCCATCACGCCAAACGCCGTTGATTGGTGGTAGTGGTGGTAGGGACGGTGGGGATAAGCTCTCTCGGGCTTCTCCTTCTCCTCCTCCTCTTCTTGGTTTTGGCAGCTGGCTTCGCCTTTTGGACTTGCTAGATATTTTCTGATTCCCCACTAAATATCTTCAGAGTTCCGTCACTTTGGCTTCCACTGAAGTGGTCCTCTTTCCACTTTTGCCCCTCCCCCATCTTTTTCACTTTATTGCTGCCTTGGGAATCAATACTTGCATTTCTACCCTTCTAATCTTTTTCTTACCCAAGCTGATTTTATTCTTAGCAAATGTTGTTTGCACCAAAATTTGAGGGTTATATTGACGAGGCACTCAACTTGCTCTAGATTCCTCCCGATGAGGGAGATAAAAAGTAGATAATGAAAGTTACAATTGGTTGCGGACTAAAAAAAAATCCCAACCCTTGAAGAGTTAAACCTAATTTTTGGATTCTAAGAGGCATTTGATGGTATTGATCAATTTGTATTTTTTATTTTTATTTTTGATAATATAAAAACTAATTATCTTAAAGCATTCATTCGGTTGAGAACAAATAATCACAAGTGGCTTTAACGGAATTAAGAGAGCCGACATCAAAGCAATTAATCATGTCAACTATCCTATTTGATAAATATCCTTAAGATGTATATGCAAATCACTAACTCAAGATATATCCGGCTATCTGCACATCACTACTAACTCAAAATATTTAAAGTAATAAGGATTTCGAAAACTAATAAGCCTCATTATATAGATTTTTGTATTTATTTTATTAGCAGGTGTAAAAACAATAAGATTGGAAAATAAACCAAAAAGTATATGTAATTCAATGGAAAAAAAAAGTAACAAAAGCAAAGCCGACCTAAAAGATACTACGCTGCAATACAGAATGGCATGTCGGTAATTACGAGCGGAAATAAGGGCGTTTACATGAAGGAAGATATTTTGTCGACCATATAGGCATTAGGCAGCTGACAAGTGACAACAAACAACAAACATCTACGATTCTCCATCCCCTCCCTACCTCTCTCTCTGCCCAAACAGATCCAAAGAGAAATTCAGCCATGGAAACGCCCCATGGAGTATCCGACGAAATCTGCAACAGTCCGGCTGGGAAGAGGCAGAAATACAGCCTGGAGAGAGAATTCAGCCACGAAATCGTAGAGGCCGACTTCTACGATGTGGACGAAGAGGACGACGAGGAGCTGATTTTGGAGACCGCCGGAGACTTCTACTGCTTCCCGCTCATGCCGGAAACGCCGTCTTCGATTGTAGTCTGCGACGCTATGGAGCCCGATTTCCCGATCATCTATGTCAACACCGTCTTCGAGCTCTTCACCGGCTACCACGCTACCGAAGTCATCGGCCGGAATTGGTAATTTCATCCTTCTTTTAGCTTGATTAACTTCTTCCTCTAAATTTTTAGGTTTTGATTTCGTGTGCTCGTGCTTCTCAATGGCTTCTGTGCTGAATTTGCTTGTCTGAGTGTAAATTGGATGATTCGATTCTCAGTATGTGGAAACCGGTATATTGTATCGAGCTCAATTGATGTGATCTATGATATGTGTCTGTTGAGTTTCTTCTGCAAATTAGGTTAAGTGTTGACGATCTTGAGTGCATTTCTGAGGAATCAGGTTCTTTTTGCTACTGTCCCAACGATTTTTTCCGCATCAAATCTCTTCATACTCAGCTTTAAAATGTTCTTTAAGGACTTAATACCTTTTATTCTGTGGCAATCTTTCCTGATTGTGAGCATCTTCAATACACTCAAGGGGCCTGGCAATCATCACAAAAGGTCTTCAACTGAATGATTGGTTTTCTTGAGTCGATAAGCTAAGTAGTACTTGAGAAATTGGTGGTTTTTTTTTCATGGAGTAGCATTCCAAGGGGCGTGAGGACGGGGGGATGTACTAGCTTAGCAGAATTCCTCCCTAGTCCTTTTCATTATCTTAAATTGGAATATATTCTCCATATAATGACAGATATCCCAACACCTTTGGAATCTAGTGCATAGTGTAAGTAAAACAGGCACAACTAACTGACTAGTGCGATCTTCCTTTCAAATTTTATTATTTCAAAAGACTTTGTGTACAGAAACCAACTCACAAACTGGTTGGTGTAATAACACTGCTTCATAAATTCTCTTTGTAATTTCATAACTCTGTAACTTGGCAAGGGAGAGGAGATTTCATTTTTTCAATTACACTGTTGTGGTTTTATTTTTTGGTAGGAGAGCACATGCCAATTATCTTGCTACATCTTTGATCTGTGATATTCAAGTACATGTTATTATACTTGTAATTAAATTGCTCTGACTGAATCCTTTTGTGACATGTTTCCAGTCGATTGCTGCAGTACAGGGACCCTCATGCACAGAGAAGGCATCCTCTAGTTGATCCTGTTGCTGTTTCTGAGATGAGAGCCTGTCTTGAGCAAGGCATAGAGTTCCAAGGCGAACTCCTCAATTTCAGAAAGGATGGCACGCCTATGGTAAACAGACTTCGGCTTTCACCTATACATGCAGATGATGGCACCATCACTCACATAATAGGCGTCCAAACGTTCTCAGAGGCAAAAATCGATCTGAACCACGTCTCTTATCCAGTCTTCAAAGTGACATGTCCCCAGCAGACCGATCAACTAGGTGAGCATATTACAATGAGTGGCCAATTAATTAATAATAATAACAACAACAACCAGCAACAGGAAATCTGTGGCATTCTACAGCTCTCTGATGAAGTACTGGCCCAGTGCATACTGTCACGCTTAACTCCTAGAGACGTCGCATCTATCAGCTCCGTCTGCCGTAGAGTCCGCACGATAACGAAAAGCGAACATGTCAGGAAAATGGTCTGTCAAAATGCATGGGGCAGGGAAGCCACCGGTGCTCTAGAGCATTTCATGCCAAAGAAGAAGCTCGGGTGGGGCCGCTTGGCTAGAGAACTCTCAACTCTTGAAGCTGTTTGTTGGAAGAAACTTTCTATAAAAGGCATCGTTGAGCCCTCACGTTGCAACTACAGCGCCTGTGCAGCTGGTAGTAGGCTAGTGTTGTTTGGTGGAGAAGGTGTCAACATGCAACCGATGGATGACACATTCGTTCTCAACCTCGATGCAGAGGATCCCGAGTGGAGACTGGTCAGTGTCACGTCATCGCCACCTGGGCGGTGGGGCCACACTCTATCCTGCCTCAACGGCTCTTGGTTAGTCGTTTTCGGTGGGTATGGTCAACAGGGTTTGCTAAATGATGTGTTTGTCCTTGATTTGGACGCCAAGCAACCTACATGGAAAGAAATCTTCGGTGGGGCCCCGCCGCTTCCAAGATCCTGGCATAGCTCTTGTACTGTGGAAGGATCCAAGCTTGTTGTCTCCGGTGGATGCACGGATGCCGGCCTTTTACTAAGCGACACGTATCTCTTAGATCTCACCACTGATAAGCCGATGTGGACCGAGATCCCGACTTCATGGGCCCCGCCACCTCGTCTAGGACACTCGTTGTCTGCATACGGAAGTAAGAAGATCTTCATGTTTGGCGGGCTTGCAAACAGCGGGAATTTGAGGCTTCGCTCAAACGATGCCTATACGATCGATCTGGATGAGGAGAAGCCAGAGTGGAAGCAATTCATTAGCGGTGACTCGGCTTTGGCAGGCCCACCTCCAAGATTAGACCATGTAGCAGTGACTATGCCTTGTGGGAGGATCATTGTCTTTGGCGGGTCGATTGCTGGATTGCACTCGCCATCTCAGCTCTTCCTTGTTGACCCTTCAGAGGAGAAACCGTCATGGCGGGTTCTGAATGTGCCAGGTCAGCCGCCCAAGTTTGCTTGGGGCCATAGCACGTGCGTCGTGGGAGGGACGAGGGTTATGTTATTGGGGCACACTGGAGAAGAATGGCGCCTCAATGAGCTTCATGAGTTGTGTTTGGCCAGCAGGCAGGAAACCGACCTGTAAGATATTGAGCAGCTAGCTTTGAAAGATAGAGAGTTGAAAACTGATTTTTTTATAAGTTTGGTTGCATCAGCAAGCCACATACATCCATGTGGATTATCTGCGGCTTCCAAAACTCTGTATAACTCTGTCTTCTGTGTTCCTATCTCTAAAGTGAGTTTGCACTATGTATGTGTAGTTTATCAAAGAAGCTGAGAACCGGTGCAAGAGTTTCAGAATCACATTTTTCTGCCACGGCCTCACTACTGACAAGGTATTACTGTAGTTTATCTCTGAATTTGCAGGCCAATTCTTCTTTTTTTCATTGTGGTTTACTGATATTTAATTATATGATTGCAGTTTTTACTGAAGCAGTCCGAGATCAATTAGTTCATTCGATAGAATGATGGAGCTGCCTTGCTGATTTTGACTGTTGTAAATTATAGTGCATCAAAGGAGAAGTGAAATAAATAATTGGTTTTGGGGGGTGAATCTCCACGAAGTCACTCTCTATCCATTGCCATTTGCCACCCACCACTCAGTACTCACCATCAATTCTGAAGATAAAAACATCACTTCCAATCTCTCGCTAATAATTCCTACCCATACACCCTATAAATTAGACACATTACAGCATGCTATTTCCGGCAGATCTTCATGCTAACCACACACGAAGACACGAAGTTCTGCCCCAGTCTATTACAAATGCAATAATCCTGTGTTGTATGAGCTGTTTGGGGGCTCTTCTGGGTAACTTTTATATAGAATTTGGGTTTGAAAAGGCCATCAGTAATCCTCAGTTGTTAGAGATCTTATTGTGTTATTCAACCAAAAAAAGAGATCTTATTGTGTTAATAATGGTTCTTTTATGGCTCAAATCATATCCAACCCCCTGTACTTTCACAAAATTGCCACTTAGACACCTCACCTTTGAGTTGACCCTTTTGAACACTCGAACTTTTGATTTTGTACTCATCGAACACCTGATATCTAAGCTGGCTTTATACACGTATTTCACGCGCTGGTGGGTGAGTGAGAAGGGTGAAATTTTAAATATTTGAGCTGACATGTAATTTATTTTTTCTAAAAAAAGAAAACAAATATAATTATGTTAAAAAAAAAAAGCTCGATCCTGGCCCTGGGCATTCTTCGTCTTCTTCATTCTTATAACCAACCAAATGTAGAACCATCTAATAAGTCACCTCCTGAAGTTGGCTTTACGTAGAGGAAGTCAGAAGCAAGTGGACAAAAAGTGCATAGCACAAATCTAGGAGAATAGATTTACTACACTGCGAAATCATTAGCAAAAATTGGGCAAAATCAATAACCCTAATATTGGGCGAAATTGGGCAAAATTTGGGCGAAAACCAGTGGGATCAATAACCCTAATATCATAGAAGCACAATTGGGCAAAATCATTAGCAAAAAGAACACCCTAATCCTATCTCCCTTCATCCAAGAACAATCACACAAAATTATCAGTGAAATCTTCACGCCATTGAAGTAGAGCAGAGATGTTCGACCAAATTCCAATCCTCTCATTCATTCACCAAACTAACCTTTCCTCGACTCAGCTAGGGTTCATCAGCTGCCGGACTGTGGAGACCGCCGGCAAGGCGTCTGACGGCGGGCTGAAGAGCGACGGGGGAGTTTGAAGAGCGACGGAGGGCGGGCAAGGCGATTCACGAACGAAGAGCGATGAGGGGGGTTGAAGACGAACGAATGGGATTTTGATATGCCTGTGTTTATTTTATTTTTTTTTAAGTTGCTTAGGTGGCGCTTATGTGGCATCTATTACAGATGTGGCTAATGACATGTATTACAGCTGGGCGCGTGCATTACAGGTTTTATTAAAATCTTTGATCAAAAGTTCGAGTGTTCAATGAGACCAATTCAAAAGTGAGGTGTCTAAGTGGCAATTTTGTGAAAGTACTGGATATGATTTGAGCCGTTCTTTTATTGCAACCAAATTTTCTAGCCCTCTTCTTCTTTGATACAGTTGACATCCATTTAATGGATAGTATATCTACGTACACGATAAAACATATCATTCCAAATTTCCACAACAGAATAAAAGATCTATCATTCTGTACATTCTAACCATGAATTCAATCTCCTTCCAAATACAGAATTCGGGTAAGTTCCCCTAAGCAAATAGCAAGTGGAAAAAATGCCAAAGAAATTTATATCCAAGCATTATTGCCAATTTAGGACAATGAGAATATGAGATCACAAACCTTGATAACTCAAGTTGCCTTCCTTCTAACTTCTAAGATGGTACATCTATACCAAAAGGGACTTGGCTCAGGTGGTAAGCGGCCTGTTCCACATCCACGAGGTCTGGAGTTCAACTCCAGTGGATGTCAAAAAATCCCCGCAACCCGGGTCGAGCTGGATGTAGCCAAGACGAAGCTCTAGTGAACCAGTGGGCAACCGAAAAAAAAAGATGGTACATCTATTTTTGTAAGGAAGGAATTCAATGCACTAGAGAAACTCTTTTCTTTTTTTTTGTAAAGATGAACTAGAAAAACTTGAAGGATAGAGAAGTTGAAACAACCACGCGATAAACTAGCACAAAAATGTAAATATATAAAACTTCAAACAAACAAAAGAAAAATCTAATCGATAGTCAAAACTTAAAAGGTAACAAATTATGGGAGCTCTAAGCTAAGCACTAACAGAAACTATTAGAGGATAGAATTCTCTTTATTTAGAAGTTTTTATACTGAGGTAATAATCTCTTAATTATCTCACTGTAGGTTAGTATTTTTTGTACTAAGTAGCAAATCTCCTATATCTTTTCTTTACCGTTGCTTGTACTGGTGTATAAAACACCCTTCACCTTCTGTAATCAAACACATAGAAATAATACAATCTCTTTAATATTTATCAAAGTTCTTCATGGTACCAGAGCTTTAGGTTTTTCAAACCGATCCACACTCTCGATCCTCATGCCGGAAACCGACAACACTATCGTCGCCAAACCCGAGCCATGGGAGAAACCCAATCATCCACTCTTCCTCCACCATTCCGATCAGCCGGGTGCTATCTTGGTGTCTCAACGGTTGGAGGAAGACAATTACATAACATGGCAATAGTCCATGACGATGTCTCTTACCATCAAAAACAAATCCGGTTTTGTTGATGGAACACTAACCAAATCCGTCAACAAACCGGATGAAGAATCGCAATGGGAATGATGCAACGTTCTTGTCAAGACTTGGCTCCTTGGATCCATTTCTAAAGACATCTCGAAAAGCATCATCCATTGTAAAGATGCTCGAGGAATTTGGCTCGAACTCAAAGCTCGATTTTCTCAGACTAATATTGTGTCTTTCTTCAATAGCAAAAAGCAGATCCACGATTGCCAACAGGGGACGGACTCTGTCACTTCATTTTTCACAAAACTCAAATCCCTTTGGGAAGAAAGAGATGCACTAGCAGCCGTTCCTCCTTGCTCTTGCACGGCTGCTGGTACCATTAAAATTTTCATCACCAACCAACAAACCATGCAATTTCTAATGGGTTTAGACTCTGAATATGAACAAATTCGGAGCACCATAATCAGTTTGGATCCATTCCCTGATTCGAACAAGGCCTTTTCCATGGTGTTCCGCCAAGAACAACAATTCAAGATGTCCCAAACCCAACCATCGGTGCAAGCTGATTCCACGACGTTCTCCGTCAAAAGACCACGAGACAATGCAACTACTAGTGACGCTAAATATTGTGAAAAGTGCAACATGAACAATCACAATACCAAACAATGTCGTGCCCATTTGAAGTGTTTCTTTTTGCAACAACAAAAGCCATACCTTCGACTACTGTCGAAAACGAAAGAAAGCTATGGAAGGGGGCCAAGCGGGATCGAGTGTCAATCACACCGATGCATCAACCAACAACAACCACTCACTTTCCTCGTCCGAATACCAAAAAGTCATGGACTTGCTCAGCCGCTTCAAGCTCTCCGAAACGCATCCACATCAGCCCTTGGGCTTGACAAAAACTAGTTATCACTCCTCTGCTAATCACGTTGGTAATCCCACTTCTTATGACCACCTTTCAGGTAATCTCCAGCCCAAAACTCATTTAAATTTTCACACTTCATGGATTACGGATAGTGGTGCTAGTGATCATATTACATATCATACTCATTTTTTGGACTCCTATATGCTTATTACAAATCACTTTGTACATTTACCGGATGGGAGGTCCTACAAAGGGTCACATATAGGGGCTGTTACTTTCACGTCCCAACTTACACTCTCTCATATCTTGTGTGTGCCAGATTTTTCGGTCAACCTTATTTCTATAAGCAAACTTGCTTTAGACTCATTTTATGCTACCATTTTTTTTGAAACAAATATGTATTGTACAGGACCTACGTACGGGGAAGATGATTGGGATTGCGTTTGAACGGGACGGGTTGTATTGCCTCGACCAACAACCACACACCATCCATTACAATATCACAGTCTCGGATCCCTTATGGCACCAACGAATCGGTCACCCATCAAAACAAGTATCCTCTTTGATCCCGGTTTTTAAGAATAAAGGTTCTTTAGAACATTCTTGTCTAATTTGTCCTTTGGCTAAGCAAACTCAGAATGTTTTTCCGCTTTGAATTTCTACTAGTTTATCATGTTTTGACCTTATTCATATGGATATTTAGGAAGGTTACCATGTCCCTTCTTTGACGGGGGCTCGTTACTTCCTAACCATTGTTGACGATTATTCTAATTTTACATGGATTTATCTTATGAAGTGCAGGATCTCAGTTAGTACTTCAGAGGTCGTCGACACCTACGATGTCGTCGACCAGAGTTAACAACTATTGTTGTGCAGTGGAATAATGCAGCAGAGGTTGGCGACTTAGCAAAGTCCTTCCTTGATGTGGCTCACGTCCTCAGCAATGGATTCAATCAGCTTAGTCTGAGCATCAATCTTAGCAGTCTGCGCCTCAATCTTAGCAGTCTGAATCTGTTGTTTCTTTTTCATATACTCAATTTCAGCTCTCAAGGACTCCACCTCGGTTGGCGATTCCCCTGCTTGTGCAGCATCAGATTCTGCCTCCTTGTTCAGCCACTCTCCATCAATAAGATTCCATCCCATCTTCCTCAAAGTATCCCTGTTGAGTACACGATGTCCAGGCATCACATAGTCTCCAACGTCGTCATCAACAAATATCTCTTGGTTGATCAAGATGTCAGTGAGCAATCTGCCATATGGCAAGGCATGATTGGGGCTTTCCAAAACATTCTTCATATGCAGCATGATCAACCTAGGCAGACGAACCTTCTCTGCCCTAAAGATCTTGTCAAGGACAATGATCTCCTGAATATAGGCGCAATGCCTCTTTTGTTCTCGGGGCAGGAGGTTGCTGGTGAGGTAGGAGAACATCACCTTTTTGTCGACAGCCATGGAATTTACAAGATAGGGACCGGTTCCAGTACCTTCATCATCAAGCACCTTCTTCAAAAGCCTACTGGAGTCCACATTCTCTGGCCACGCTCCTCTGTGATAGTTAGCAAAGCCTTCATGAGGAATCTCTAGAAGGTCTGCGACCTCTTGGCTGGTGAACAAATACTTCTTATCTTCCCAGACATACTTCCCAACAGTCTTGTTGCCATAATCCTCTATGGTCAACGTCTCATAAAACTTCTTCACACTCTCAGCTATGAACTTCTCTTCTTCACAAAACAAATCCTTCCAACCTTGCACTTCCATCCACTTCTTAACCTTTGGCAACTTGAACTCATCTAGAAAATTGCTTTCCCAAAGCAAAACCTTAGTAAAATCCCTAGACTGGATTTTCTTACTCTCTGGCTTCTTCTTCTTCTTACTAGCAGAGGCCTAAGGTTTAAGCAAGGTCGGCGACCTAGGTCGCTTAGCCCTAGACTTCCTAAGTTTCCCTTCAGATTCACTCTCATTAGGCAAAGGGATATCAGGCACAACCTCTCCAGTCATCAATTTTAGGCACAACCTCTCCAGCCTATGCTCAACAGTGGGTTTCTTAGTGGACTTCCTAAACACGGGGGTATCCTCTCCAAACAGCTGTTTCTTAACCTCCTCTTTAGCTTTAGAACGAGATTCTTTCTCAAATGAAAGAGGTTCAGAGTCAGTACCTTCACTGTCAGATGGAATAGACACTGGACGTTTGCCTCTGACCTTGGCAGAGTTAACAACCTTAGCGACAACCTCTGACACCTTTTCCAAGTCGACAACCTCTTCAGCTTCCTGGGTGTCGTCTTCAACCTTCTCCTCTGTTTTAGCGGGAACAGTAACTTCTTCTTCAAAAGCATCAACCACCTTCTCAGTGGCCTCAAACTCAGAAACAGCGATGGGTTCCGCTTCTACACTCTTCTCTTCGCCTTTTTCTTCCTCAACCGCCGGTTCCCTTAGCGGTTCCTCCTTCTCCTTCTCCGGTTCGGGTTTTTCAACCGCCAGAGGAATGTCACCTGAAACCGCCAGATCTGGGGCGATTCCCGACACATTCTCTGTTGGAAGGGGCTCGGTTTCGGTTATGGGTTCTTGTGGAGGGGATTTGGGCTTGGATTGAGGAGATTCAGGGACAATGGGGTATGGATTTTAAGTTTGGGAGCTTTCGGCTCTGGCGGATTCCGGTTGGGGTTTTTGGGTTAGTGTTCCAGCAGCGAGTTTCTTCAACTCTTCCTCTCCGAGATGGGTCATGAGAAGAGATTGAAGTTGCTCGGGGGTGAGGTTTGACAGAGGGGACTGGTTTGGGGAAGCCATTGACGCTCGAGAAAAGCTTGGGGGCGGTAATGGCGATTTGGGAGATTTTGGGGAAAAGGGAGAGAGTTGATAGGATAGGTGATAGATGGAAAGAGGAATACCTTTTAGGGGTTCTTTTTATTGAAGTACAACACCACAATTAAGGCAAATGCAGATCCACTCGAGTACATGATCCCGTTAGAAGATCTTCCCTTTCCAAAAATTTCAAACTGAAAACCTGTCAAATATTTCGCCCAAAAAATACACGTGCGCTTTCCGCACAAGATGGTCGTCAACCTTGTCGACTACCTCAACTTCAAACTTTCTTTCCACAAACCTGAATTCAGTCAAGTCATCAACTTCAACTGTCACACCTGAAGTCGTCAACCTCAAACATGTTTTCCTCTTGAACTCTGAGCGAATCAACAACCTTACTGTTCCATGACTTTTACCACATGAAGTAGCTTGGGGGTTGGGTTACACCGGGTGGTGTCAAAGCAAACCAAGCATAGAAAATAATATATTGTGGAATTTGTCGATCAAGTTGATAAGTCTCCATTTAAAACACACAAACAAGCAAATAGGCTCATAGAGACTCTCAAGCATGATAGGTAGGGGACAGCAGTAGAATCAACCATCATTTGGGCTTGTAATGAGGGTTAAAGGGTCATCAGGTTGATTCTTTTGGGCTCAAAGAAAAAGTTCAATTGAATATGCAATTTTAAACACAATATGCAGGAAGTCGTCGACATGCACACAAGCAGGAGATTTCATCAATTACATGCACACACACCTCATTATGCTAACACTATATAAGCATGAAATTCTCAAAATGATAATCAATCAAGTTTCAACCAGTCATAAGAGGATAGCATAAATGATTAACAAGTCAATCAAGTGAGATCATACCTAGCTCCATGCGAAGTCGTTCAAAGGGTTCATGATTTAAAGCTTTGGTGAAAATATCCGCCCTTTGTTCATCCGTCCTACAAAACTTCATGGACAGCATGCCTTTGTCCACGCAATCTCTAAGAAAGTGATGCCTTATTTCAATATGCTTTGTCTTGGAATGTTGCACCGGATTCTTTGAGATATCGATAGCACTCGTTTTGTCACAAAGTATGGGTACGGACCCACACTCAACACCATAATCTGTGAGTTGTTGCTTCATCCACAAGAGTTGTGAACAACACGCTACGGCGGCGACATACTCGGCTTCGGCCGTAGATAGAGCAACTGAATTCTGCTTTTTAGATCCCCAATAAACTAAGCACGAGCCAAGAAACTGTGCCATCCCTGATGTATACTTTCTATCAACACGATTCCCTGCAAAATCTACATCGGTATAACCAACTAGGTCGAAGTCGCTGACCCGTAGATACCACAGACACAAGTTGTCATTGCCCTTGAGATAGCGAATGATCCTCTTCACAGCTTTTAGATGAGATTCCCTTTGATCGGCCTGAAATCTTGCACAAAAGCACACGGCGAAGACAATATCTGGCCTACTAGCTATAAGATACAAGAGAGATCCAATTTTACCTCGATACAAGGTAGCATTGACCTTAAGATCCCTTTCATCTTTTCCAAGTGAAGTGGTCGTCGACATAGGAGTATCAAAAGAGCGATAACTCTCAAGACCAAACTTCTTCACACACTCCCTGAGGTACTTTTGTTGATGAATCTTGGTACCTTCTTCATTCTGCATGACCTGAAGTCCTAAAAAGAACTTGAGTTCCCGCACCATGCTCATTTCAAATTCACTCGACATGAGGTTGGCGAACTCCTTCACTAACTCTGGATCTGTTGAGCCAAAGATGATGTCGTCGACATAGACCTGAACCACCAGAGTGTGATTCCCTTTCCTCAACAAGAATAAGGTCTTGTCAATCTCTCCTCGAATATATCCATGCTGGATTAAGAACTGCGATAGCCTATCATACCTTGCACGAGGAGCCTGCTTCAACCCATATAAAGCCTTATCAAGCTTATAAACATGATCCGGGTTGGCGACATCTTCAAAACCTGGGGTTTGCTCAACATAAACTTCTTCTTTCAAGTACCCATTTAGAAATGCGGTCTTGACATCCATTTGCTGCAATTTGAATCCATGAAAGGTAGAATAAGCAATCAACAACCTTATAGCCTCGTGTCGAGCAACCGCGGCAAAGGTTTCATCATAATCAATTCCTTCTTGTTGATTGTATCCTTTCATCACAAGCCGGGATTTGTTTCTCACAACATGTCGAGCAACCGGGGCAAAGGTTTCATCATAATCAATTCCTTCTTGTTGATAATTATTTTTTATTTTAGTTCGACCCTCTCTTTTGACTCTTTTGATTAAAAGCAATATCGATACAAAATATTTAATGGTTTTTATGATTTGGGCTGCACCCGATTTTGCGAGTTACCTACGTATCTCTTTTCTAGAGAATCAAGCCTTACGTAGTTCAGAGTTATTTGTTTGTTTATTTTGGTTTTATGTTTGATTTTCACACATCAGCGGAATAAACCCGAACCCATCTTCTAGGAAGGGTTGCTCGGACTCAAACCAACTATCATCTGCATGATGTGAATAAAATTAAACCCACCTTCTAGGAAGGGTTGTATAATTTATCCACTATCAAACATAAGACTTAAGAGTTTATATATGTTTATTAATTTGATTTAATTTAATTTGTGACTGAATACGACATATATATATATGTTTATATATGTTTTATGTCGTATTTCCTACGTATCCATTTATATGATATGGAATCAAGTCAAACGTAGTTCAAGGACATATATTTTGTTTGATTTGAAATTTGCGACTGAACTTGATATATGTGTATGATCTATATCAGGTTTCCTACGTAGTTCATAATGAACATCAAGTCTTTACGTAGTTCTTTAAGACATTGAATTTTAATTTAAGGTTGCGATTGAATATAACGCGTACAAATTTCACGTTAAATTTCCTACGTACCCGTATGTAACAGGATCAAATCATACGTAGTTCTTAGACATACGATATACACTTTTTGTACACGACAAAGTGCTCGTATTATATTGTACGTCTCCCCACTTAAATATTAATTAATTTCATTAATTAATTTCTTTCCGGGGATTTTATTCGTATTGATCATCAACAAGTTTTGACATATATCAATACGGGATCACATACGGCAATGGGTAAGAATTGTATCTTATTGTAATACCACACGGCTAAAGTTTGCAATCAACCATGATTATGTAAACCGGTTTGATTGGGTGCCATACAATACAATAATTTTAAGAACCCAAAGCTGCCAATTGATGTGAGTGGGCTGGCCCATTATTAACTTTAGAGGCACCCATTCTGAACCAATTCCCCATAGTTGATCACGGCAGCTTTAAACTTATTTTTTTTAACTTTGATTATAATCAACGATTTTGTCCAGATTTGGTTAACTTCCGTACGCAAAAGATTGAGATAAACATGGAGAGAAAAATATATCTATAGAGCTAAGATATTTCCCCTTCACCAAGGCTTTCCTATCTATATATATATATATATAGCCCTTTTACATATCAATTTTCCATACGTCAAAACTAAGTCTGTGTTCCAGACATCTGAATTTATAAGTTCGATCTTTTCTCATCTCTCATTGCCGTTTTGTTCAATATGAAGACCCGGAAGTAATTACTTCCAAATCAACCATAAATCCAAATATTGCACAACAATCCGAAAGTAATTACTATCGGATTGCCATTTTGTTCCATATGATGACCCGGAAGTAATTACTTCCAAATCGCCCATAAATCCGAATATTACAGAACAATCCGAAAGTAATTACTCTCAATCCCCTATGAATTTGACTGTTGCTGCGAAAAAACACAACAAACTAAACATATACTTGTTAGTTATTCAAAGAAAGATAAAGTGTTTATTTAATACGGCGCTCAAATTTCTGGCACGGCTATGTACGTATCTATAGAGGAGAAAGACTGAAATTTAAGCCAAATTAATTTACCAAAACATGCACCCAAAGAATGCATAAATTTTTTTTTTTGATTGCGGAGCTACTAGCTCGAACAAGCCAAAATTAGGCTACCTTTTAGTTACAAGGATAACCTAAATCATCGCGACGGATGATCTTTAAAAAATCAAACAGCGAGGGATGTTCACTCGACAAGAACCTCGACTGAGTTACAAACAAATGCGAAAACGGAAAGGACGAAGATTGAAATGGAATGGCTGCATTGAGACTTTGAAGATCGACTTGTCTTCTAGTCAGGAAATCTGCAGCAGCATTAGACTCCCTGAAACAATGATAAAAAACAACAGAAGGGATAACCGAAATAAGATTTCTAATGTCCTCTATAATAGAGTGTAGTTCCCAGGGAACTTTCCATAGTCGTTTTAAAGAATTAATAACTATAAGATTGTCTCCTTCAATTATCAAATGTTGAATTTGAGAATAGTCAATGCTCTTTAAAGAATATAGTAAGGCAGAAGCTTCTGCTTGGACTATTGTCATTGTAGGAAGTTGTTGGCGACCAACAGCTCTTAAAAATCCATTGTGGTCCCTTAAGACGAAACCAGCATGCGTTGTTCCAGTTTTAAGTCTAGAAGCATCAAAATTTAGTTTAAACCATTGCAGGGGAGGTTTTTTCCAAATCGTATGATTTTTCCTTTTAGGTCTATTTGGTAACTGTTTATTAGCCTTTTCAAGACTCTCCCATGCTAAGGCACCCGAGAAGGCCAAGTGAGATGGGAATTTATTTATGTTTATTCTTCCTGGGTCAAAAATTTTTGCATTCCTATGGGCCCAAACAAACCACCATAGGAATGCAAGAGGTGTAGTGTCCTTGTTTTTTGTCAGAGTTTCTTGAATGTTTTGGTGGAAAGAATAAGAGGTAGTTAATTGGAAGGAGTAATTTATTTATTTTTGCAGTCGGTGAATCATGTCTTTCGTAAACGGACAATGGAAAAATAAATGGTTTAGGTTTTCATCTTGTAGCTCACAAAGGGAACACAAATTAGGTACGGAGTTGTAAAAGCGATTAATTCTATCCGTAGTGGGAAGGCAATCTGCACAAGATTTCCATAAGAAGTTCTTAATTTTTGATGGTAATTTAGACCTCCAAATCCAATCAAAATTGTTGTTGCCACGGTTAACTGGTGCAGTTAAGAGTGAAGTTGCGGACTGAACCGAGAAGACCCCATCCGTTGCAGGCAACTAGATGAGTCTATGAATAGAGTCTGTAATTGGTATTCTAATATGAATGATGATATCGACTACATGCGGCGGCACCAAAAGTCGGAGAAGATCTGAGTTCCAAGTTCTCGACGGAAGAATAAGATCAGAAACCCTAAGGTTTGGATCTGAACTATCCATAAAAGGTGATAAGTCCAAATTTTCGATCCAAGGATCAGTCCAAAATTTGATGGTTGTACCATTCCCCAAAAGCCATCTAAGGCCTTTAGAAAAGATATCTCTAATGTTAATTAATCTACCAAACTGCCAAGAACAATTATTTTTCTGGTAGTCAAATAACGACTCAGAGCTTAAATATTTTTCCGTAATGACTTTGACCCAAACATTTTGAGGTTGAGTAACAATTTTCCAAAGAAGTTTAATTTGTAACGAGATGTTAGTCTTTTCCGCGGAACGAAGGCCAAGGCCCCCATTCTCTTTAGGCGAACAAATACGATCCCAACTAATAAGAGGATGGTGATTTGGACTAAATTTGTTCCAGAAAAAAGACTTACAAACCCCGTCAACTTGGTTGAGCACGCCTTGAGGGAGCATAAAACTTTGCATAAGATAGTTGACCTTGCTTATAAGACAAGATTGTATAAGAACAACCCTACCTGCTTGTGAAATAGAGCTAGCTTTCCATTGCGATAGTTGTTTCTTTAAATTGGACACAGCATCAGAAAACATAGAGATCTGGACTCGACCCTTCAGGATCGGAATTTCAAGATATTTTTCCATAGACGTTGTAATTTGAATATTAAGGATACTTGCTAAGGCCACAGACGTAGGTTGGTCAATATTTGCAGATGTTTGAAGAGAACTTTTATGATAGTTAATCGCTAGTCCAGAGACTTGAGTAAATTTGTGGAGAATGTTTTTTATAAATACCATATTGGTGATGTTTGCGTTTGCAAAAATAATTGTGTCGTCAGCAAAACTAAGGAAGGGTAAAACCGATCCATTCTTAGTTAGTTTAATACCAACGTGGTTTGGGGTATTTAATGATTCTTGTTGCAAAGTTCGCGATAAATATTCCATACATAAAACAAATATGAATGGTGACATAGGGTCACCCTGTCGGATTCCACAAGTCGGAATAAATTCTGATCCAGGTTCGTTGTTAACTAGAACAGATGAGGAAGAAGTTGTGATACAAGTCATGACCAAGTTAACCCAATGCTGATGAAAACCGAATTTGGTCAGAACAAGACGGATAAAGTTCCAGTTAATTTTATCATAAGCTTTTTCTAAGTCTAACTTGATGGCCATCCAACCCAGCCGACCTTTCTTTTTCTTATGAAAAGAATGAAAAATTTCATGAGCAATAAGGACGTTATCTTGAATCAACCGTCCTTTAATAAAGGCACTCTGAAGAGGGTGGATAATTGACGGTAAAATATGTTGGATCCTGTTAGACAGTACCTTGGTAATTGCCTTATAGATGGTATTACATAAACTAATAGGCCTATAATGATTTATTGAACTTGGTACATCGACCTTTGGAATTAATGTGATGAAGGTTTTGTTTGCAGCGTAAGCATTGATCCGGAATGGAAGAAGGCAACCACTGCACGCACAACCGAAGAGCCAACAGTCGACCAATAGTTTTGGAAAAATTCTGCGGTAAAGCCGTCAGGCCCTGGAGTTTTATTCAAAGCTAAATCGAATATTGCAGCTTTAATTTCAGCCGGGGTTGGCTCTTTTGAAATTGCTATGTTATCGACGTCAGAAATAAGAGAAGGAATAATACTCAAATCTTGTGGATGGATAACTGAGTTGGCATTAGATTGGAATCGAGAAGCAAGTTCAGAAGTAATATTACCCGAAATCGAATCATGATCAAAAATGACCAAACCGTCACGAGTCTGAAAAGAGGTGATATTTTGTTTGAATCTACGTATTTTGGAGATGGTTTGGAAATATTTTGTGTTTTTATCTACATTTAATAGATGATTAGTTTTGGCTCGTTGAAGCCAGAACCTATGGTGAAAGTCCATTAAGGCATTGTATTTATTAAGATGTTGTTGTAGTTTTGTGAGAATGTTTTGGTTACATGGGTCATGTAGAAGAGCATCTTGTAATTTTTCCAACTGTGTTTCTGATATTTTTAATTGTTCGAAATTGTTATTTATGTATTGTTTGGCCCAACTTTTCGAGTATTTTTTAAGTAATTGCATTTTCATAGTAATTTTAAACATATAGGATCCCGTAAGTTTATATTGCCAAACCTTTTGAACCAACTTAGCATAGGAAGGTTTATCAATCCAAGCATTTGCAAATCTAAATGGATATTTTAAAATTTTCTTTTTAATCCCTAGATCAAAAGAGATTAAGCAGTGATCAGAAGTTGTGAATGGATGATGGTGAGTTTTAAATGACGGGAAAACCGAAACCAGATCATGATGGATAAGGACACGGTCCAGACGCTCAAAAGTGTTTTCATTAGAAGTAGAGCTTTTCCTCCAGGTAAACGGGAAGCCCGAGAAAGTAGTATTTAAAGCATTAGTTTGGTTTTGAAAATCTAGTAATCGACTGAATCTGCTTAGAGGCGGGATAGCACCACCTCTTTTATCTGATGAACAATTAATTTCATTGAGGTCACCAATTAAGAGGAACGGTAATTGGTAATTGGCGATAGTACTTTCAAGCTCGGTCCAAAAAACCGTTTTATTTTCTTCTCGCGAAGGCGCGTAGACAAAAATTAACAAGTATGGATGAAATGGGTTAGTAACTTTGATAATGATTATATTTTCAGATTGGAAAAGTAGTTGACAAGATTTTGTGAAATCCGTTTGATAAATGAATAGAGCCATGCCTCCCTTCGTACCAACCGAAGGGGAGGAAATACAGTGATGGAAACCAATTTTTTTAATAATAGCATCCGAAGGATGGATATCAGATTTTGTTTCTGTTAGACAAAGCATTTGTAGTTTGTGTAATTTTCGTAGGAAGGCAATTTCATCCCAGAAATTAGCCCGCCTAATACCCCGAACATTCCAGTAGGCACAAGTCATAATAAACAATTTGATTGTGGACGTTCATATAAAGTGGTAGAACCCAAGTTTAAAAACCAATGAACAAACATTTGAAAACCAAATGCAAGGCACTACAGCCAAGTAAACACATAAGCTACATGTCTAGGCCAAATCAACCTCGGCACAAAACTAATCGAAAGCGTAAAAGGCCGAATGGGCTGTTTGTAATTAATAATATGTAGCAGATTTATGGGTAAAGTACCATCCTGTAAAAAGAATAGAGACGTAGGTGGCATCCAATATAGCAAATGATGTTTAAGACAAAACCAATCTACAAACGTAAGGGTTGATCTGAACGTGATACTGGTAATTTGATTGGCCAAAAAGTGAACTAAAAAAATTAGGCAAAGAAGGTGAATTTGCATACCCAAAACCAGGGTCATCAATCCGAGGAAGTAGAAGATGATCTTATAGGCAACACAAGTGGTCTGAGTATGCAAGTTAAACAACCAGCTGATATGAAAAGAGTATTCAACCAAGCACATAGCGTAGATACGATGATAAAAGGATGGACAAGAAATATCAGTAAAAGTTAGCTTGGAGATTAAAAAATTGGAAGAGCAAAACTGTGTTCTAGTTGGTAGAGATTGATCATATAGGGTACTGGTTCTTAGACTAAACATAATATAGCAGAATTCACACACAAAGGCTAAAGAATCACAGGTCGTAGCTAAGTTACACGTGATAATTTGGCAAGTTGAGATAATGGTAGAGGTACAACAAAATGTTGGTTGAGAGAGTGTGTACAGAGTTGGGCAAAACAACCAAAAATTCAGCAATTCAAAGACCAGAGCAATACTTAGTAACCAAAGAAAGTTGCTGAAACGATGTACATACAAAAAAGTGGAAAGCATACTATGGGAAAAATTAATTTTGTGAACAAACACAAAGGATAAATCAATGTTCAAAATGTCCTTGTTTACAACCATCACAGAACAGGCAGCAAAAACTAAGCAAAGACCTATTACATGATTGTTTAATATTGCAAACACCTCATTTCTATTTGAACTGTACAAGAGTATACACAAATTTCTCATTCCAGCACACCTCATTTCATCAAAAAGGAAGCAAGTTACAGGATCGAACCACAGGAGCCTGCAACAGAGATGATAAAATAAGAGAAGTATATGGCAACACCAAATATTTAGGGAGTCAATAGATAAGCTGCACAAAGAGTCAAACCACATAGCTTTAGTCATGAATTTTTGTAACTTATTTGCATAGTTAAGCTGACAGATACCAAGCACATAG
This sequence comes from Polygonum maritimum, assembly GCA_963924305.1. NCBI lineage: Eukaryota > Viridiplantae > Streptophyta > Magnoliopsida > Caryophyllales > Polygonaceae > Polygonum > Polygonum maritimum. The sequence goes on along the minus strand of OZ002728.1, from coordinate 22,251,402 downwards.
AAATAGATAAACTGAGATGGGCATATTATACATAAGTCTGCTACTGAAACAGCAGCAGTGAGTCCCATGGACAGAGGTACAACAAGAGTAATAGAAACCTGAGCATATTTACAACCAAAATGAGGTCCATGCAAGGACCTAATGCTCAGACAGATGCAGATAATTAAAGGGTTACAAAAGCAGTAGTAGCAGTTCTTAGACAGCATAGTAGTGGAAGATGGTATTTTACAAGTGACAGTGATCCAGCTAGACAGGAAACTATTCATTTAAACATGCTTGGAACGGGCCTTGGTCTTTTTAGGTTTCTTCTGAATGGAAGAGTGCTCCACCAGCTCCATAGGAATGTCATTTTCCTTTCTCTTGGAGGATTCAGAAGCAGTGTCAGCAGATTTCCTGAGGTCAACAGCGTTCAGTTGGTGTCTTAACTGCAAAGAATGCATAATTAATTTGTGCTACTCCTCATACACGTAATGCATGACTTTCCAAAGCACATGCCAGAGATGATTGATTTGACGGGAGAACTCTTTCTCCACTATTTATATTAGAATAAGTGGATCAAGAAATTTCTAAAACTGCAAAAGCAATTCCTTCTGTGGGTTCTTATCAAGTGCAGAGATTTTGATCGTACAACACTTCTCTTCCTCTGTTCAGTTTTCTTCGTCCGTTCTGTTCTTTTTTTTTTTTTGCTTTGTGGGAAAACAACCGACCATAACTTCTCTCAAACCCAACATATATACGGGAGTGAAAACAGTTACTTTCCCTCTTAAAAAAAACTGATCACTAACGGCCCAAAGACTTCCTACTTTTGCTCAATTTTTATTATATTAAATATTAATTTTGAGCATGTAGAAAACACACCGGCATGTTTATAATATAGTGATGTCTTAATTATGCGATATCCACAAATTAATTAATTAACGAATATTTACGGTTAAACACACCTATCGTGTTCCAATCACTGTTCTTCCCTTCGGTCTTGGGACCAAGTGCCACACCTTGTTGCGCTCAAACTGATGAAGTTCCTCTTGCATGGCAATGACCCAATCCGAGTCCTTTAAGGCTTGCTCGATATACTTCGGCTCCAACATAGAGATGAAGGCATTGAATGCAAAGAGATTAAGTGAGGATCTCGTTTGCACACCCTTCGAATAATCAAAAATGATGTTGGTGACCGGATGAGCATCCTTCTGCTGATAATTCCTCATCGGTAGCTGAGTCAGGTCGTCGACCACTGGAGTCTGCGACGAACTACCTGGAATAGAACTTTGAACTGCTTGATCTGATCTTTGAACTGCTTGATCTGACTCTTGAACTGCTTGACTTGATCCTCTAGCCTCGGATACGTCCTGATTCTGCACAGCATCTGCAACCTGATCCTGAACCTGATTCTGACCTGTCCCTGCGTTCTGATCGGGGTCGGCGACACTGTCACTATTGGCGACCTCAGACAAACCTTTAGCACTGTCCTTGTCAGAGACATACTCAAGGCCTAAGTAGTAGCCTTGATCACCATTATCATGATCCTGAATCAGAGAACCTGCCATGGTGTTTTCATCGAACACCACATGAACACTTTCTTCGATCTTCTTGGTCCTCTTGTTGTACACCTTGTAAGCTTTGCTTTTTGGAGAATAGCCAACAAAGGTGCCAACATCACTCCTTGGATCGAACTTGCCCAGACTGTCCTTCCCATTGTTATGAACATAACATTTACACCCGAAGATGCGGAGGTGGGCGACACAAGGCTTGACTCCTCTCAACAGCTCATAAGGAGTCTTTCCAAGTAGTGGACGCAACATGGCTCTATTCATCACATAGCAAGCTGCATGAATAGATTCTCCCCAGAAGTTCCTTGGGAGACCACTAGAGATGAGCAAGGTCCGCGACATCTCCTCCAAAGCTCGATTCTTCCTCTCGACCACGCCATTCTGTTGAGGGGTTCTAGGCGCCGAGAAGTTGTGGCTGACACCATTATTCCTGCAATACTCCAGAAATTCAAAGTTCTCAAACTCTGTGCCATGATCGGATCGGATAGCCACTAAAGAAATTTCCAAGCTTCTTTTCAACAGCCTTTGCCCATGTCTCATACTCTTCAAAAACCTGATCTTTAGAAGCAAGGAAGATAGTCCAAGTATAGCGTGAATAATCATCAACAATCACATAGACATATCTATTTCCTCCTCTACTTTGTACGCGCATCGGTCCACACAAGTCCATATGAATCAACTCAAGGGGCTTAGAGGTGCTCACCTCCTTCTTGGACTTAAAGGAAGACCTTACTTGCTTACCTTTCACACAAGCATCACATACACCAGACTTTGAGACATCAAATTTGGGCAAACCACGAACTAGCTCTTCTCTGTGCAATTTGACCAATAACTGCGGGCTAGCATGACATAATCTACTATGCTAGAGGTCGGCGACCTCTGCAATAGACTTCAAGCATAAACTCTCTTCAGGTTGGAAACAGGAATCAACTTTGTAAACATTGTTTTTGCACAAATCCTTCAGAAGCGTCCTACTTGTACTTATTTCAATCACCTGGGATTGCTTATGATCAAAGACAACTTGATTTTTACCGTTAGCACACAGTTGAGCTACGCTCAATAAGTTAAAACCAAGGTTGTCAACCAGACTAACATCAGAAACTGAAACCTTACTTCACTACCAATTATAGAGCCTATTGTAATGGCTTTAAACTATTACCATAAGGCCCAAATTCATTGCATTAGATCTAGTGTAATGGTTTTTTAAAACTTTTCGTCTGTTACATTAGGGGGGGGGGGGGGTTGCATTAGGTCTAATGTAACACTGTGTTCGCCTAGGGTAACGGGTTCATAATTTTAAAACTGACCATTACATTTGATAATAATCCGTTACCTATTATATCCATTGCATTAGTTACGTATCATTACCTTTGTTAGTGCCATTACTATTTCAAAAACATCCATTACCTTATGTAAAATGTACCACCATATATTATTTATTCATATATACCTACTTAATTAGTATATAAATAAACCACTAACCCATACAATCAATACACTTCAACTCAAATGTCAATTGATTACTAAAACTTTCAATCTAAAAGTACAAAAGATTGTCAAGCGTTCAAATCTACACAATAATTTGCTAGTCATACATCTACATAACTGTATGAGAGGAAAATACATAGAGAAGATATTACTCATACAATGTAGGGATAACAAGCTGGAGAAATTTCTAACACATCTTGTCACTATAAAAAATCATGCCTTCTTTGATACCAATTTCACTTTCTTCCATCTACGCAAAACTTTGAGCTTCCTTCAAGCTGTGGATTTAAAGAGTAAAGACATACATCAAGAGTTTAATCCAATGTCAACATATAATCCTGATATGCAGACGCAGTGATAGTATAAATAAACATTAAGAAACTTGTAAAAATATACCTTTTGCCTCAAGAAGGAAAGGGCGTCTCTCTTTGAAGAAAACTTTGAAAAAACTGACCTTGAATGGTGATCTATGTGAGCATTGAGCACTTTCAGCTTCATTGACACCCCTGAACCTACATTCAAAAAAAAAACAAAATTATGTACTACACAGAAGAATCATTTGACAAGATATTCAGTATAGTCTATGGACACCAACCTGACGAAGCAACTGCTTGCTCGACTTCTTCACTATTAGTTTTAGCTCAGTATCCGCCTTCTTTACAGGCTCTTCATCACTCTCTTCTTCTGAAACAGAAGCATCCTCTTCCTCCTCTTCTTCTTCATCTTCCTCATTGTCGTCATCACTGTCCGAGAAAGTTGTCTTTTTCCCCTCAAAATAACATCCTGCCTTTGATTCCAAGACCTTGTTTTCCAGATGTTGCATTATCCTACATTAAGCCACAACAGAAGGAAAAACCAAGATTAAAAAAGCTTTAGCCAAAACTAGATCACTATGATAAAAATCACCAAAGCAAAAGATAAACATTTACAGGAAGCAATGCGCATTATAACAATAATGACTGGAATCAAATAACTTACCAGGACATGGCTACTAAATCCTGCCCTTCAATCAGAACCCTTTCTTTTTACTGTCTTAGAATTGGACCCCTTAATTGATTGCTCACTCTTTTTTCCGGATCCTACAATCCTACTGGGTTCACATCAGACAATCAGAGATGCAATCAGTTCACTTATGATATTAACTTTACTAAACTCATTCACATTGCGTTTCAAAGAGATAATGAGCAAAGCATGAAACAGTGTGGTGAAGGGTCCTCATTTCATCTTGCAGGCCCCCTGTCGAATACAACATATTTTCCACTCTAACCCCTAATTGCAACAGAAAGCAAATCAATCAACCAAGCAAAGCAGATTCAACCTAAGGCAATCCATTGCAAGAAAACACAAAAACCCTAAAAAAACACAACCAAACAGTTAAATCCTGCTTGTTTTTAACACAAACATAGCCTTTGATTTCTTGCTTGTGTTTGTCAAGGTTCCCACCCCTTCCACTACAATCTAATTCAATCGGGAAAACTGATTCGAAATGAAACCAAGTTAGATTCACTAATACTGAGCAAAGCAAAGTAGAGAGGAAAGCAAACCGAGGTGTTTGAGAACGAAGGTCGAGGACTGTGACGGGATGCGAACGAGGACGGACGGGATGTCGTGGACGGACAGACGGATGGACGGACGGACGGGCGATTTGCGAACGAGGACGGACGGACGAACGAACGGGTGCGACGCGAGCAAGGATGGATGGACGGCGGGGGGGTGTGATGCGAACGAGGGCGGACGGGCGAACGCCGTGGATCTGCTCCCAGATGAGGCGGAGGAGGGTGATCTGCTCGATGTACGAGATGATGCAGGAGGTGGGCGTTTGAGGCAAATTAGGGATTTGGGGAGGGTTTGGGGAGGTTTGAGAGAAGTTTGTGTTTTAATTTTTGGGTGGGGTGTTATTTTTACACTTTTTAACATAGCGCCATTTTTTCGGGTTAAATTTAACATGCCGCCTTTATTTTACACGTTTCCGCCAATATTTTAGAAATCTAATACGATTACATTTGCTACCCTAGCTGTTGCATTTGTTAATGTTTTTTTTTTGTTTTTTTTATAACCATTACATTTGTTATAACGATGTGCTACCATTGAAATCTCCCGTTACAATTAATCGTTACCATAGATGGTACCATTACATATGTTAATAAAGTGTTACAATAGGTTATCTAATGTAACAGCTAAATAAACCATTATAATTTTTTGTATTACATTTCGTCTTATATTTGGTTTGAGATCTTCACTTTTCCAATTCCAGAAACCACACCTTTGCTATTGTTCCCGAAGGTAATATTACCTCCTTTGTGTTGTTGAAGTGAGACAAAATCTTCAGATTTTCCAGTCATATGAGCTGAGCACGTGATATACACATTTATGTTGTATATTAAGATGGGGTTTTAGCATACTTTTAGTCATGTTTTAGGTGCTAAACATGGAGTTTGAAGCGTTAAAGAAGGAAGAGCCGAGGTAACCTGAAGACCACTTGAAGCTGAGTGAAGAAAACGAAGGAAAAGACAGAATGTGGCTGGCGGCGACCGCTGCTCATAGGCGGCTCCCGCTGCCTGTGCCGAGGCGGATTTTCTCCTTTAAACGCTGCGTTTTATTTATTAGGTTTATGGATATTATTTTAGGTCCGGTTTTTATGTATTTTTGGATAGATTATTGTCTCATATTTAAGGGCTTTGGACCCTTTGTTTAGACCTAGTTTTTGAGTTTGGAATTATTGTGTATTTTGGAGATCTATGGAGAACTAAGCCTCTTTGCTTAGTGATGTCTCTCAAATTGGTGGTGTTTTATAGGTTAATTTCCCATGCAAATATGTGTCTTTTGTTCATTTTCTTGTGAGATTTGTTCCTTTTTAGCTTAGATTCCGATTTTCTATGAGATTCGGAGACTATGCGAATTTGGTGCATTTTGTAGGTGATTTGGCGTGATTAGAGGAGGTTTTAGAAGGAGTCCCCAAGGAGGAGCAAGGCACGAGCATAAAGGAGCGGAAGAGCCGAGCAATCAATGAAGAGAAGCACAAGAAAGGCCAAGAAGAAGAGTGGACCGAAGCTAGGATCGAGGTGCCCAGCAACTCGGGCCCGAGATTGACTCATGGAGACCCGGACCGAGGTGTGGCAAGTCGGGCCCGATGTCCCCTCCATGTCGGTCCAAGTCGGCGGAAGTGTGGATTGGGCACCAAGGCACACAAATGTGATCTACCACTTTTGCCCCTCTTCCATTTTGGTCATTCTTAACTTCTAATTAAAAGGAGGAGAAGATTAGACAACATTTTTATCCAACATTACACACAACTAATCACTCTCAAAGGCTCAAGGAAGACTTGGAGAGCAAGGAGAAGGAAAGAAGAAGGAGAAGAAGAGGAAAATCGGTGGAGGAAGATTAGATCTGGGGAAGAATTGTGAGTTTGAACTAGGGCTGTCCAACGGTCCGGGTCGCCCGTAACCCGGACCGACCCGACCCAGAAATTACGGGTCGGGTCTCGGGTCAAAAAAAATTGAGATTACGGGTTACGGGCGGGTTACGGGTCGACGCGTAAACCCGTAATATATATATTTTTTATTATTTTATACAAGAGTGGCTTTTAGTATTAGGGTTGCTGGGTTGGAGCGTTCGACTCGTAAACCCGCCGCTCCATCTCCAATTCTCAATCTCAGTTCTCCATCTCCATCTCACCGACTCCAATTCTCCATCTCACCTCCCCTTCTCAGATCTCAGTATCTCACCGCTCTCCATCTCCGGGCCTCCGGCAGCGGCCTACTTCGACGTCCCGCGGTGGCGGCGGCGACGTCCCAGAGGGCCAGATCCGACCCCGAGTCCTATATGCTCCGTTCGACGTCCTAGATCGGCGCCGCTCTTCATTCCGGTCGGCGGCGGCCTGAGTCGGGGTTGTTCTCCTCGTCGGGGTTGAAGAAGGGCCCGAGCGGTGAGCGTGAGGGAGTGAGGTCGCCGGTGTGAGGAGGTTGTTGGCTTGTCGACCGGAGGCAAAGAGGACATTTGCTCAGATAATCCAGTTCGATCTCTAACGTTAACTAGAGGAGGAGATGTAGATCTAGAAAGAGATGTGGGGTGGAAGAAAGAGGCCATTTGCTGTAGATCTAGAAAATTAGGAAAGAAAGAGGAGGAGGAAGAATTGGAACGTGAGGTGGAGTAGAGAGGTGTGGGGTCCAGGCAAAGCTTAAGACCCATTTTGGCCTGTTTGACCTGCTCAAACGGGTTAACGGGTCGACCCGAGATCCGACCCGTAAAACCCGTAACCCGGTAATCGGGTTACGGGTCGGGTCTCGGGTCGAGCTTTTTTAATTTATGGGTCAACGGGTCGACCCGTAATCCGTAAACCGGGTTACGGGTCGGGTCGGATCGACCCGTTGGACAGCCCTAGTTTGAACTTGTTTTGATTTGCAATTTGTGGATTTGGATTAGAGTTTGTGGATCTCCTTTGCTTTGAATGAAATTTGGCTTTGTTTTGATTTGGATGATTGAGACTTGTTTGCTTTGTGATTTGATTACTTGTTACTCTAGGCTTATGGAGTAGATTCCATTGGTCTTGGGCTATGGGGGAAACCTCTAGCTAGGTTTGGGTTTGAACCCCCAATTCTATAGCCTTAAGAGCTTGATCTAGGAACCCACTTTACATAGAGCTATAATCTCTTGTGGAAGCAAGGGATCAAGAGCTTGTGATTGGCAAGAGTGAACGGAAGTAATCGATTGCCATCACTTGAACTTGCATTGAAAGGGAGGTCTATATCCCTAGGGTCGATGTGTAGTAGTAGTTTGGACGAAGCGGAAGCCTCTCGATCCAACCTTGATCAACGCTTATAGGTTGAATTGGGGTGGAATTACCCACATCTACTAGAGGTGAAACCCAAAAACCCAAGACCTATCTCTCCATTTTTACAAATTTGACATTCCCAAATGTCGGGTCCGACTTTGATTAGTGTCGGTCCTGGCTTTTCCAACGTCGATCCATCTCGGGCCCGAAGTGACCATGTCGGTCCCGAGTGGTTTCTCTTGATTTTCCTTGTTTTTAGCTTTTCTTTCCCTTTTGCAAGTCTTTTGGTACACTCATCGCACGAACTCCCGAGTGTTCAACACCCTACCTTGTGCTACAACTTGGTTCGGTTATAAATTGAATTTTGAGACCCTCCGATTCGGACCGATCAGGATTTTGGCGCCGTTGCCGGGGAGTTCTAATTGTTTGAGATACCAAGTCTTTGAGTCTTTTGATTTTGTAGTGATTTGGGTGAGGGATTAGCCTAAGCCCCTTGTTTGTTTTGATTTGGTTTTGTTTTTGTCTTTGCTTATAGGTGTATGCGAACTCGTTCCGCCCGAAGAACACTTGAGTTCGATTTTGTGAGTGATCTGGAGAGCATAATCAAAGAAGCTCGAAAGAAGAAGAGAATGGAGAACCAAGCACAACATGATGATGATGTTGCTAGAATGAGGGCCGACATGGCTAGGATGCAACTTGAGATGGAAAACAGAGACGCCGAGGCAAGGAGAGAGCGTGAGCAAAGATTGAGGCTAGAGGCTCAACTTAATGCTCAACCCCGGAATGCACGCAAATACATGCATCCGGAGTTGAAGGTGTCCGAGCCGGCCATCGTTTTACCGGAGGTTTCCAAGAACTTTGAGATCAAAACTCAATTCATCTCTCTCATCAAGAGGGATCAATTTGAGGGGCGCCCGCAAGAGTGTCCGATTGAGAATGTGAAGCGGTTCAAAGATATGTGTGAGACGATCTCGACGGATGAAGAGACGCTAGAGTACGTTCTACTCAAGGCTTTCAAGTGGTCGCTTGGGGGCAAGGCGGCACATTGGCTAGAGAGCCAAGCCCCTAGGTCGATCACGACATGGCAAGCTCTCAACGAGGCGTTCTTGATGAAGCTCTTCCCACCAACGAAAACAACGGAGCTCCGGAGGAAGATAGCAAGTTTCCAACAAGGATCAAACGAGCCACTCTTTGAGGCTTGGGATCGGTTCAAAGAGATGTTGCGCCAATGTCCAACCCATGGGCAACAACCATATGTTCTCCAAGACATATTTTTCCAAGGCATCAACTCCGCCACCAAGGACAAGCTAAATCTCCACACCGATTGTGGGTTTATAGACTTGACCCTGGAGCAAGCTTGGGAGTTACTTGATAAGCTTGCAGACTACGAGGCCATGTACGAGGTGAGCCAAGCAAACAAGGAGACAAGAGTTCACGGAGATGGCACAAGAAAACTCTATGATCCGAAGAGTGAAGAGATTGACAAGGATGTGAGACTCCAATTCCTAGAGAGTGAGGTGACCAAGTTGAGAAGGCAAGTTCATCATTACAAGCAAACCACAAGAGCTTGCGAGGAGTGTGGATCTCTTAAACATGCTACACAAGAGTGCCCAAACGAGAGCCAAGTTCGCTTGGCCGAGCAAATTGAGGAGGCACACTTTGTTCAAAGGAATTATGGAGGAAGAGGCAACTTCAACAATGGAGGCAACTTCAATAATGGAGGCAATGGAGGAAATAGACGGTGGAATCAAGGCCAAGCCAATGGCTACAACAACAACTACAACCAAAACGAGCCAAGGGCCCAACCACCACCATACCGACCTCCGGGGTTTTATGATCAACAAACTCCACAATGGGCGCAAGAGTTGAGAGGCGAGTTCAAAGATGTGAGAACTCAACTCAATAATGTTGAGAGGCGAGTCGATGTTATAAGCACTCGAGTCGATGAGGTGAGCACCCAAGTCAAGGAGCTTGGTGTATGGAGAAGGCAAGTTGACAACCAATTTACTCACATTGCAACTCAACTTCCGAGAGAGAATGGGAGACTCCCGGGCCGACCCGAGGAGAATCCCCGTGCCCCTCAAAATCAAAATAAAGTCCGAGCTATTGGGTTGAGGAGTGGTCGGAACCTACCCGAGCCACATGTGTCAAGACCAAGAGAAGAGAGTCGGACCGAGTTACACAGCAACTCGGGCAAGACATCGAGCCAGAAGCTAGAGAAGGTCCCCTGCCTAGGACCGAGGAAGAGAGGGTATCGGGCCGGACTTACCCTGACGTCGGTCCGACACCCCAGCTAGTGCTCTGCCCCAGACCGAGGACAAGGACATCGGGCCCGACGTGGAGCCTATGTCAGTCCGAGCAGAGAAGAATGTGAAGGAGTCGATCCGGTCCAAGGAGGTCGATCCTAACAAGAATCAAGGTGGGACAACTCTTCCTTACCCATCAAAGAGGCCCAAGGATGTTGTAGAGGGCAAGTTCAAGAGATTCTTGAAGCTTTTGCAAGGGTTGAACATCACAATCCCGTTCACCAATGCTTTGAATGAGATGCCTTCATATGCTAAGTTTTTGAGAGAAATCTTGAGCAAGAAGAGGTCTATAGTAGAGATGCAAGATGAGGTAAAGATTTTGGAACTACCTCAAAAGTTGGGAGACCCGGGGAGATTTGCAATAACCGTTGGCGTAGGGTCTCAAAGTTTCCAAGCTCTATGTGACCTCGGAGCAAGTGTGTCGGATATGCCTATGAGTATTTGGAGAAGGGCAAACCTTGGTGAGATTGAGCCGGTTGACATGTCTCTCACTATGGCCTACGGCTCTACCACAAAAGCCACGGGAATTTTGGATGATGTCCCGGTTCGAGTGGGAAAATACTTCGTTCCCGACGACTTTGTGATTCTTGACATGAAGGAAGATCCTTTGGTTCCTATCATTCTAGGAAGGCCATTCTTAGCGACGGCGGGAGCAAAATTTGATGTGAAGAATGGAAAGGTGTCCTTTGAGATCTGAGAGGACAAGGTTGAGTTTCACTTCAACAAGGCTTTGAATGAGCCGGATGCCTTGGCAATTTTGAAATTGGAAGAGAATGCCAAGAGGAAAAGAGAGGAAGTGGAAGCCACGAGAGAAGAGGCACCTTTGAGGAGCAATGAAAGAGTCAATGACCAAGTTGGAGTTAGAGAGTTGATGAATCAATTTGAGCATCAAGATGTGTCAAGAAGCAATGATAGTCCAAGGAGCAAAGAAGAGTATCCTTCCTCATATCCTTTTGACGTTGGAGATTCTTATATTTGCTTGAGTGATCTAAAAGATGATTTAGGAGATAGTTATATATGCTTGAGTGACTTGAAGGATGATGTGAGTTATGATGTTATTGAATCTCCTAGAAACGCTTTAGATGTTTTTGATGTAGGGAAGTAGGATCAAGATGAGGAAGTGCAAGAGATACAAGTTTATGCCATGGAGGAGAATGGTGCAAGGGAACCCGAAGGCCATGCTTACATCAATCATAAATGGTGGTTCTATGGGTACGAAGAGAATGGCAATGGGCATGATTATGGTGACCAATTCACCATTTTCCATCCGCCATGAGGTTAAGGTTAGAAGTCAAGCTAATGACTTTAAAAGAGCGCTCCTCGGGAGGCAACCCGAGCCTAGTAGGTTTATTTTCGTAATTTTAGTTTGATTTTCTTAGCTTAGCTTAGACTTTTTCTAATCTTTCCCTAGCATGTATTTTTGTGGATTAGTGGTGTTATTTGTGCTTCATATTTGAGTAGAGGTAATGGTGAAAATAATAAAAGGATTTATGGGAAAAGAAGTAGCATAGATGAGGTAATTTTTGGAGATTGGACCAAACCCGGTCGAGGTACCCAACAACTCGGGCCCGACTTGGGTAACTCGGTCCACTTTGGTCAAGAGCTTTGGAAAATCCCAATTTTTCCCCTCTGACCTAGACTTTGTCTCTTTCCCATTTAAAGCCTCCTTCCCTTACCTACCCTCATCTCCCTCATAACAACCACCCCGAAAATACCCATCTCTCTCACCAAAACACCAAAATCGGCCCCCTCCTCCACCACACTCGATCCACCTCTACTTGCCCTCATTCATCTCGATCCAACACCACAAACACTCCCAAACATCAAATCTAAAGAGAAAACCCCAAAATCTTCATTGTTCTTCATCCCTCCTCTTGACCTAAGTGGAGCAAATTGGGTTCTAAGTAGATTGATTGCTAAAACGTCTTAATCTCTTCAAGTTTTGATATGTGAATCTCGATCCCTATCTAATTCCTTGTGAATTTCATGCTTTCATTGCTTGAATTGAGTTTTGCCATGTTTAAATGAGATTGGAGTTTGAGCATCAATGGTGTTTTGCATGAATAGGAGAATTTGTTCTTAATTGTTGATTGTGCATGATTGAACCTCCTTAGAACTTCGATTAGGGATGGCAGATAATTGAATTTGGATTTTAGGTACATGATAGCTTGATTTTTGGATGATTGATTGGAGAAGACGAACCTAGAACAGGACCGAGATACCCAGGTACCTCGGGCCCGAGTTGTGGAAGTCGGTCCACCACCTTGGACCGAGTTTGAGGGTGTATCGGGCCCGACATCCAGACTGTGTCGATCCTATTCCGATATGGCTTCTGCTTGTGTTTTCATGAGAATTCATGTGTTTGATTGTTGGTTATAGCTTGATTATGATGTGATTTATCCATTAGCTTGACCATTGCTTAGTGATTCCATGATCATGCATGTTGGATTTTGTGAGATTGATGTTTTGAGGCTAAGTATGGGGTAGTTCTTGTGTGATGAAGTTGTAAGTTATATATATGTGTGAAGATGTTAAGGTTGTATGGATCTTATCTTGTAGACTTTTGCTTTGAGTGTGTGTAGGTACTATGGAAACCCGAGCATCTTCTTCTCACATGGAAAGGCCCTTTAAGAAGTTGAAGAAGTCAAAGAAAGGACCAAAGATGGATGATGTGAGATTTGATGATGATGATGTAGCCGAAAGCTATGGGCGGTACATGGGACTAGTTCACCACTTTCAATTGGGAAATGAGACACAAGAGCTTTCTCTTAGGAACTTGGCGACCTATCTTGGGTTTCCTTTTCCAAGAGAGGAGGCCGGAGTGGACAATGAAAAGGTGAACTACCTATGGAAGCATGTAGCCGGGAAGAGCGAGATGAGAAAGGGAGCTCCCACGATCGAGATAGCTAGCCCTCTCTTCCGGCTGATGATTCGTGTCTTGGGGTGTGCCATCTTCGCCCGACATGAGTTAAGCAAGCCTATGAAGGAAGAAGCTATGTTGCTCCACGAGATGCTATTCCAAACCGACAAGCCCTTGAACCTCACATGGGAGTGGGTCAAGATGGTGCGAGACTTTCAAAGCACCTCTTGGATCGACTTCGGTGGGATGATAGATCGCTTAGCTAGTCGTCTTGAGGTCGATCTCTCCAAGTACACACCGGCACCGAATGGAGTGGAGTACATGAATCTCAAGTACTTCAAAAAGGCCAACATCATCAAAGAAAAGGTCCGCATCACCTCTCTAGCGCCTCACTCAAACTTTGACAAAGTGGCTATTCCTTTGGGGCCCAAGCTCTATGACCTTTCAAGCTACTACAATTGGTTTCAAGTATGGGCCGGGAAGGAGAATTCATTTGGTGAACCGGAAGGGACAAGGGAGTGTCGACGACGAGCCCAACACACTCGCTTTTCCAATCCCCGATCCTCTGCGGAATCCGACGAAGAGCCAAACAACTTTGAGTTCGCAAGAAGAGAGGCTATGGATGTTGACACGCCTCCGGAAGAAGATGAAGGTTTTCAAGGTTTGCTAGCCGACTTCCAAGCAAGAAACCAAGCTCCTACTCTACTGGACCGAGATGCAAGGGACCTCGGGCCCGACTTCCAACAACGTCGGTCCGATGCTTTTCCTCCCGAGTCGGTCCCGAGCCGTTTTGAGCAAGGTGAAGGGAGCGGAGCTAGGCAAGAGCAAACTCACTTTGGTGCATACGAAGGCTACGCCCAATGGTATGGCCCCGGAATGGTCTTCCCCGAGCCTCAACAACCGGTGGACATGACGTTTCTAGCCAACCAAATGGCTCACCTTCAACTCCAACAATCAAGCATGCTTCAAGAGGCCAATCAACTCAACCTTCAGCAACAACAAATGTTTCTACAACAACAACAACTTTTTCAACAACAAGAAGTCTTCCAAGCTCAACAAATGGAGATGAACCGGAACCTCGGCTACACTAGGCGCGAGGTGGAGGATGATAGGTGGCGCGTCCAAGAGAGTTTCAACAATTGGATGAGCGGGAATTATCCTTCCCGAGAGGATCCATGGGCACGCCCGGCGCCTCAACTCCAACCACCAACCCAAGACCTCTACCAAACACAAGTGTATGAGAGGGAAAGGCAAGCAAGGCTCCAACAAGGATATCGGCGGGAGCACCCTTTCGACTAAATCTAGACATGCCACTCAAGAATAAGAAATTGTGAGCTTTCCAAACTCTTCTCTTGCTTTTGAGTTTTGATTTCTTTGTTTTTGATGAGGACATCAAAATTCTAAGTATGGGGTGGGGGTTAGTTGCTCATAATTTCATGTGTTAGTTTCATGTGTTTGTTTCCTAGTGTGTTTTGGAATGTTTACCTTTTTGAATTGTGGTTTGATTGATGAAAAACTTGAATGATTGAGTTTGATTTGGTTTGAATGGATGAGTTTGTTTTATTTTTGAGAAAAATTTGCAAAAAAATCCATAAAAATTTGAAAAATTTCGGTTAAAAAGAACAAAAAGATTTTGTTTTTGGACTAGGAATCCATATCTTAGATGTCCAAATGAAGGCTAATGATAATGTGAGCATGTAAATTCCTTTGCATATTTTTGGATAGTTTAGCCTCTTAAGATGAGTTTTATGAAGGCTTTTGATGTGATCATGATATCATGCTTGTTTTTATTGAGCACATGAGTTTTATGTTGTATATTAAGATGGGGTTTTAGCATACTTTTAGTCATGTTTTAGCTGCTAAAGATGGAGTTTGAAGAGTTAAAGAAGGAAGAGCCGAGGTACCCTGAAGACCACTTGAAGTTGAGTGAAGAAAACGAAGGAAAAGACAGAATGTGGCTGGCGGCGACCACTGCCCATAGGCGGCTCCCGCTGCCTGTGCCGAGGCGGATTTTCTCCTTTAAACGCTGCGTTTTATTTATTAGGTTTATGGATATTATTTTAGGTCCGGTTTTTATGTATTTTTTGGATAGATTATTGTCTCATATTTAAGGGCTTTGGACCCTTTGTTTAGACCTAGTTTTTGAGTTTGGAATTATTGTGTATTTTGGAGATCTATGGAGAACTAAGCCTCTTTGCTTAGTGATGTCTCTCAAATTGGTGGTGTTTTATAGGTTAATTTCCCATGTAAATATGTGTCTTTTGTTCCTTTTCTTGTGAGATTTGTTCCTTTTTAGCTTAGATTCCGATTTTCTTTGAGATTCGGAGACTATGCGAATTTGGTGCATTTTGTAGGTGATTTGGCGTGATTAGAGGAGGTTTTAGAAGGAGTCCCCAAGGAGGAGCAAGGCACGAGCATAAAGGAGTGGAAGAGCCGAGCAATCAATGAAGAGAAGCACAAGAAAGGCCAAGAAGAAGAGTGGACCGAAGCTAGGATCGAGGTGCCCAGCAACTCGGGCCCGAGATTGACTCATGGAGACCCAGACCGAGGTGTGGCAAGAGTGGATTTCCTTTGCTTTGAATGAAATTTGGCTTTGCTTTGATTTGGATGATTGAGACTTGTTTGCTTTGTGATTTGATTACTTGTTACTCTAGCCTTATGGAGTAGATTCCGTTGGTCTTGGGCTATGGGGGAAACCTCTAGCTAGGTTTGGGTTTGAACCCCCAATTCCATAGCCTTAAGAGCTTGATCTAGGAACCCACTCTACATAGAGCTACAATCTCTTGTGGAAGCAAGGGATCAAGGGCTTGTGATTGGCAAGAGTGAACGGAAGTAATCGATTGCCATCTGTTGGGACGATATTAAGGACGCCAGTCATTAATATCTAAACCAATAATAATCGTCCCTTGTTTTGAGAATGACAAACTCAATGGTATTTAATAAGTTGTCCAAGGTTTGATCTCAGGTAAGTCCAGGGGACGCACATGAGCGAAAAGGACAACAAGTGAACGGCAATCCCTAAGATGTAGGGACGTACTTCATCAGAACTTCCAAAGCTGAACGTAATTGGCGAAGTTCCCTCGCAGATAGGACGGCGTCCTCATCAAGAAGGGACGCGCGCCAAAATACGGACGAAGTTCAAATTCAAATCAAGGCCGCCCCAACATGATTACATCACGTTCGGCCGTAGTCCTCAGAAGGAAGCTTCCCTTGTCTGGGCACGTGTAGACAACTCCAAAGATGTCGCTTTCCTAGCAATGGTCCCCTACCCACGCGGAGGCTTCCCAAGCGTCAACAGAGTTGACTTCCTCAAGATGCACATCGCACTGTTGATGGAAGATCAACGATCCTGCCAAGTCTCAGAGGACGCTAGAGGACAAGAACCACTTCCGCTATAAATACCCTCCAAGGGGTATGCATAGCGGTGTGGACTTTGAAGACTTTCTCTCAAGCTCTCCCGAAGCATTCAAGTTCAAGAACGAAGAACAAGGAGATCAAGTGAGCTTGAAGCAAGAGAAAGAAAGTCCAACCAAATCAAATCCAAAACAAACCACAAAATAGTTAGAGTTGTAGTTTGTCTCTCACAACGGACCGTGAGAGACGTGAGTGATAGCTTCCTTATAGCTAAGAGAGTTAGGTTACTTTGTTAGGTGGAAAGGAGTGTTACTAGTGAGGCTAAGGACGGACGCTTAGCTCAGTGAAGTGTAACGACTCGCCTAAGTTGTATGGACTCTCTCTGAGAAAGATAAGGACGGCTATTGAAAATCCTCCAGCGTAGGTAGAGGTTTACCCATAAGACTAGTTGGTCTTAGTGGGGTTCCTCTATAAATACTCGTGTCCATTATCTTATCAGTTTTCTTGTTAAGTCTTATTCCGCTGCACCTAAGGACGCCCTTAACTCTGTTAAGGACGCCCATTCTAACAGACTTAATATCCAATACCATCACTTGAACTTGCATCGAAAGGGAGGTCTATATCCCTAGGGTCGATGTGTAGTAGTAGTTTGGATGAAGCGGAAGCCTCTCGATTCAACCTTGATCAACGCTTATAGGTTGAATTGGGGTGGAATTACCCACATCTACTAGAGGTGAAACCCAAAAACCCAAGACCTATCTCTCCATTTTTACAAGTTCGACATTCCCAGACGTCGGGCCCGACTTTAATTAGTGTCGATCCTGGCTTTTCCAACGTCGATCTATCTCGGGCCCGAAGTGACCATGTCGGTCCCGAGTGGTTTTTCTTGATTTTTCTGTGTTTATAGGTTTTCTTTCCCTTTTGCAAGTCTTTTGGTACACTCATCGCACGAACTCCCGAGTGTTCAACACCCTACCTTGTGCTACAACTAGGTTCGGTTATAAATTGAATTTTGAGACCCTCCGATTCGGACCGATCACTTAGACAGACAATTGAAGTGTTCGTTCTGATTCAATTTTGAGATTTCTAATTCTATATCGATTGTGTGGATTTAATCTTTTCTCTTGCTTGAATTGCTATTGACTTGTTTTAATGATTTCTAGCCTGATCATCTAGGATTTATTGTAATTAGGTTAGTGCTAGATTTAGAGGGTTTCTGGTTGAGCATCTCTAATTCATAAGTAGCAACTTCATTGTGCTAATATCTGGTTGTCTTAGTTGTATGCATAAGAGAATCGATTTGCATCCTAGGATAAAAGCTGGTTGTTTTATCTTAGTTTGTATCCAATTATATTCCTAATGTTGAATGCTGCTAGTTAGATTGAATCTTAATAGTTTCATGATTATTTATCTAGTTAGGGTTAATAGTATCTGGTTATGCTATTGATTCGACCTATTTTGTATAGGATAACTCTTGTATTTTGAGTTGATTTAGAGAGTGTTTAGGTTAGTTTTGAGCGTTATTGTAATATGAAGACCGAAGACACAAAGAATGAAGAATAAAGAGTTAAAGAGCTTAAAGACGAAGATTCGCCACTGCATGGATATCGCGGTCGCGTTGTCGATGACGTGGGCGCGGTGGCGTAAAGGAGCGAACCAACCAAGACCATGAAGGCCGCGGTCGCACTGTCTGTGGCGCGGTCGCAGTAGAAGCCGACTCGGATTTGACCGATTGAAGACCGCCGCGGGCGCGGTGGTGGTGCCGCGGTCGCGGTGCGACCGACTTCCACGCGGACGAGATTTCACCGTTTCTATCTTGTTTCCTTTCTTATCTTTCGGTTTCCTATCTTATTTAGTCCGAAAAGGTTGATCCTTGGGGCTATATAAGGGGAACCTTTCTAGGTTTTTAGCATATTATTATCATCCAACATACTTGTCAATCAATTGTCTTTCAATAAAGATTAGAGTTTTCTTTGTAATGGAGAACTAACTCTCCTCTTGAGTTTATTTAATCAAGGAAGCTTTATTATGAAGTTGTGAAATTCTGGTAATCTCTTTATCCCTAGGTCTTTATTGATACTCTTGTGCTTCATCCCATGATCTATGTTTGATTTTATGAGCCTGATCAACTTGTTTGATTGACTTAGATCTACTGTTTGAATTAGGATTGGTTGTTGTCTATGCATCTTTCCTATTTCTCGAAACAACTCTATTCTAGGACCGTGGACTAGTTTAGGGAAGAGTATTCAATGGTTAAGTTGTGCATGAGACTCGTAGCTTGATTGCATGATTTGATTTCCTAATATCCCTGTGCTCTATGCTAATTCTAGGTTAAGCGTCCTTGCCTAGGGTTATAGAATTGCTTGGACCGTGGACTTGCGATTGCTAAAGATTGGGATTGAAATTGACCTAGGCATATAAAGAGGTGGATGAATTCATGATCAACGGATTAATAAAGTGGAATTGATTGGATAAACTCTACTTGATAACCTTTGATTGAAACCGACTTTTAAAACCCCCTTTGAATTCTTGCATGAAAACCACTAAAATCTGAATAGAAACTGATTCCTTTGGGTTCGACCCCTTGCTTGCCTACTATACTTTGTTTGCATGTTTGGGATTTATTTTTGATAAGGGAACAACGACTTTGCCTGAGTCAAATTTTGGCGCCGTTGCCGGGGAATCCTTTTTCTTGTTTTGATTCCGTGTGTTTTCGTGTTCTGCGCTCAAACTGCGCCCGCGGCCCCCTCGGCGCGCCCGCGGTGCGAGCGCAGAACCCTCCTTTGGGTGCGGGCCTAACACATGGTCCGTACCCGGTCTACTAATACTTCCCCTGTTCGTTTTGATCCAGAATTTGACAGGACTCTTCGGAAGATAAGGAGTGCCCCCAGAGTGTCTACTTCCTACAATCTTCTTGAATCTCTTTCTCTCTCTGATTCTGAACCAGAAGGCGCCATGGCGGAGCAAACTATTCGCCAACTCACAGCGCCTGATCTCCAGCAACAGCAGCTCGCTGTTCAATTCCCCGAACTCGGGGAGGGTGTGAAGTTCGAACTGAAGTCTGGCTTCATCCACCACTTACCCAAATTCCACGGGTTAAGCGGTGAGGACCCGAACAAGCATCTCACCGAATTCCACGCGGTGTGCGTGAGTATGAAGCCCACTGATGTAACGGAGGATCAAATCAAGCTCCGGGCTTTTCCCTTCTCTCATGAAGACACCGCCAAGGACTGGCTCCTTTATTTGGTGCCGGGTTCTATCACTACTTGGGCGGCCATGAAGAAGGCGTTTCTTGAGAAGTACTTCCCCGCTTCCAAACAAACAACTATTAAGAAGCAGCTCAGCAGTTTGGAGCAAGGGGAAGACGAGAACCTCTATGACTATTATGAGCGCTACAAGAGGCTCATCGAGAGTTGCCCCTACCATGGCTACCAAGCCAAGGATCTTATTTGCTACATCATTGAGGGACTCTGCGACAATGACAAGAGGCTCGTGAATGCATCTTGTGGGGGTAGTTACGAGAACTTGACCCCCGCTGCAGCTTTTTAGAAAGTTGAGATCTTGGCGGAACAAGCCCCCAATCAGAGATCCAGGACCAATGTGAGGTCCGTTAGCGTGGTCAATGAGTCCCTAAATGCTGAAGTAAGGGAGCTCAAGGATCTTATGAAGCAGCTGCTCACGAAGAGGACGGCGCAGCAAGTCAATGCTTGCAGTCTTTGCTATGACGCGAGCCATCACACAGATCAGTGCCCTACTATTCAAGAGACCGAGGAGTCGGTAAATGCTATTGGCAATTATGGTGCGCCCCGGCCCCGGAATGATCCTTACTCTAACACCTACAATCCGGGGTGGGCGAATCATCCTAATCTAAGGTGGAGCAACTAGCAGCAGCAAGATCAACCATAACAGCAGCACCAGTACGCTCCTCAGGGCCAGCAGCAACAATTCCGGTCCAACAACTATGCCCCGAGAGCGCCTGCTCCGTCTCAGAATGATGCTATTACCGCTCTCTTAAAGGAGAACCAAGAGACGAGAGCTGCTGTAAAGAATCTTGAGACTCAACTGAGCCAATTTGCCACCATGATTAATAGGCTCGAGTCTAAGGATTCCGGGAAACTTCCCTCTCAACCGCTCAACCACAAGGAGAATGTGAGTGCCATGAACTTGAGGAGCGGAAGAGCATTGGCGAGTCGGGAATCACCCCCTGGTGATGATCCGCGACCGCGCTCCCCTGGCCGCGACCGCGCCGGGGCGACAGAGCATGAAGACCAAGGCTCTGTTGGAATTCCGCGCCCGCGCTCCCCCCTCCGCGCCCGCGATATTCCAACAGAGGACTCGGACCACGAGAGGCTTAACGAGCCGCGACCGCGGAGTCCGGACCGCGCCCGCGGTAAGGAGGCCGAGCGGAACTTCGAGGCTTTACTCGATTATGCTTTCAAGAATTATTCACCTCCACGCCCGAGCTCTCCTAGACGGAACCGAACCCCAGCAGCAGAGGTGGACGATGGCTATGTGGCTCAACCCCTTCCACCATTGAATTCTTTCAAGCCCTCTCCCCCATTTCCCGATGCTCTCAAGGACACAAGGAAGCCGGCACATGACAAGGAACTCTTCGAGACCTTCGCCAATTGTCGGGTAAATGTTCCTCTCCTTAATCTCATCCAAAGTGTCCCTCGTTTTGCTAAGTTTATGAAAGAGCTATGCACCATAAAAAGAAAGAATAGGACTAGTCCTAAAATTGAGAAGGTAGCTCTAGTCGAAAAAACACAAGATAGCAAAATTGAGACTTGTAATTCCCTACTCCAAAAGCAATTACCTAAAAAATGCTCAGACCCAGGAAGATTCACTATCCCTGTCACTATTGGAGAAACTAAAATTGAGCGTGCTATGCTAGATTTAGGTGCCTCCATTAATGTTCTTCCAGCTTGCATGTATGATAGGTTAGGCCTTGGTCCTTTAAAGGAATCTGATATTGTTATTGAGTTGGCTGACCATTCTAATGTGCGCCCGAAAGGGTTAGTTGAGGATGTTCTAGTGCAGGTGCAGGGTTTGATCTTTCCTGCAGATTTCTATGTGATGGAGATAGGCGAAGGGCGGTACGACCCGGTTCTCTTACTAGGTTGTCCTTTCATGAAAACCGCCAACACGGTCATCGACGTTGCCAATGGATCTCTTTCTATATCTCATGGTGGCGACACGGTCCGAATTGATGTTGATGAGGATCCATATTGATCGTATCGACGTCGAGCCAACGACGTTAAACAAAAGCGCTGCTTGGGAGGCAACCCAAGGATTAGTTAGATTGTTTTTCCATTCCTAGCTTAGGATTTGCTTGTGTTTTAGCTAACATGCAGGTACTAGGTCCGAAAGGACACGCCTGGCGTGAAACCGCGCCCGCGCCGCCTTGGCCGCGCCCGCGGTGGATCGTCAGCGCGCCCCGACGAACAGGTACTAGCCCGTGCTCACGGCAACCATATTGCGTCTCGGTTTTTAGCTCGTTTTATTTTATTAAAAAAAAAATTGAAAAAAAAAGACAAAAAGAGGACTTCTTGGTCCCATTCTACCTCTATATTTTCCATATATCTATATCCATTCTATCCATCTTCTATCTTTCCATCTTCGATTTCTTCTTTTCATTCATCTTTGTACTTTCCATTCTTTGGCTATGTGTAAAGCCTAAGTATGGGGGAGCTTTGTTTCCCCGGGATTGCTTCTCCACGGCTCGAGTTCAAGAATTCACATATCTCTCGAAGAACGGGCCAAGATACGAGGGTTGCTTACACATCACGTTCTTCAAGACGAAGTCGAGGCTATGTCCCTGCACAAGAACCGCGACCGCGCTTCATCAACCGCGCCCGCGGTGACCACCCGAGGCCGACTTCGCTCTCTGCCGAGATTCTGCGCCCGCGCCCGAGGTGCCGCGCACGCGTTTTGGCCGCCGATTGGAATTACGAAGTGTTTCGTTCTACCACCTTTGAAGAGTTCTTCCATTCCACCACTCTTCATTCGTTAGTGAGTCTTCTGATATACCTACTTCCTTGCTTCTATCCTTTCTCTTTGCTTCATTGAGGACAATGAAGGATTTAAGTATGGGGGAAGGAGTACTCGCATTCGCTTATCCTAGTTAGCTTTGTTAGAGATTTGCTTCAGATTTTTGATTTTCTTCTTTTCATGGAGCACTTGCACCATACCTTTTTGCATAACAAAGAGAAAGAAAGAAAAGAAAAAGATAGAAAGAGCCATAAAATTGAAAAAAGGCATATAAATCCTAGGATGAGTCGAAAACCCGAAAGGGCGGCTCAGGTAATAAGCAGGTAACCCGGACCAGCATTAGGCTGGGGTAATATGAGGTTCATGAGAGTTGTGAGTATTTGTGAGCACACCTTTGAGAAAAATGAAAAGAGAGGTTAGGTGAAAACCCGAAAGGGCGCCTAAGCAGAATTGAGCGGTAAAATTCGAGTGTTTTAGGATCATTCTTGCTTGGGGACTTTGGGGCTTCATGTTAGATTTGGGTAGATCCTAGGTTGCTCTCTTTCATGTTTTAGAGCTTGAGTACTATATCATGTTGTGAGATGTTTGAGCTTCATTGTTTTATGCTCATGATTTCTCTATATTTTTGGGTTCGGGTTGTGAGCTGAGTGTTTTTTATCTTCCCTTGTATTTTCTGAGATCTTAGATGTGCTACCTTGATATATTTGTTTTGAGCTTACTCGAGGACGAGCAAGATCTAAGTATGGGGGAATTTGATTCGGCCTATTTTGTATAGGATAACTCTTGTATTTTGAGTTGATTTAGAGAGTGTTTAGGTTAGTTTTGAGCGTTATTGTAATATGAAGACCGAAGACACAAAGAATGAAGAATCAAGGGTTAAAGAGCTTAAAGACGAAGATTCGCCACTGCATGGATATCGCGGTCGCGTTGTCGATGACGCGGGCGCGGTGGCGTAAAGGAGCGAACCAACCAAGACCATGAAGGCCGCGGTCGCGCTGTCTGTGGCGCGGTCGCGGTAGAAGCCGACTCGGATTTGACCGATTGAAGACCGCCGCGGGCGCGGTGGTGGTGCCGCGGTCGCGGTGCGACCGACTTCCACGCGGACGAGATTTCACCGTTTCTATCTTGTTTCCTTTCTTATCTTTCGGTTTCCTATCTTATTTAGTCCGAAAAGTTTGATCCTTGGGGCTATATAAGGGGAACCTTTCTAGGTTTTTAGGATATTATTATCATCCAACATACTTGTCAATCAATTGTCTTTCAATAAAGATTAGAGTTTTCTTTGTAATGGAGAATTAACTCTCCTCTTGAGTTTATTCAATCAAGGAAGCTTTATTATGAAGTTGTGAAATTCTGGTAATCTCTTTATCCCTAGGTCTTTATTGATACTCTTGTGCTTCATCCCATGATCTATGTTTGATTTTATGAGCCTGATCAACTTGTTTGATTGACTTAGATCTACTGTTTGAATTAGGATTGGTTGTTGTCTATGCATCTTCCTATTTCTCGAAACAACTCTATTCTAGGACCGTGGACTAGTTTAGGGAAGAGTATTCAATGGTTAAGTTGTGCATGAGACTCGTAGCTTGATTGCATGATTTGATTTCCTAATATCCCTGTGCTCTATGCTAATTCTAGGTTAAGCGTCCTTGCCTAGGGTTATAGAATTGCTTGGACCGTGGACTTGCGATTGCTAAAGATTGGGATTGGAATTGACCTAGGCATATAAAGAGGTGGATGAATTCATGATCAACGGATTAATAAAGTGGAACTGCTTGGATAAACTCTACTTGATAACCTTTGATTGAAACCGACTTTCAAAACCCCCTTTGAATTCTTGCATGAAAACCACTAAAATCTGAATAGAAACTGATTCCTTTGGGTTCGACCCCTTGCTTGCCTACTATACTTTGTTTGCATGTTTGGGATTTATTTTTGATAAGGGAACAACGACTTTGCCCGAGTCAGCTATTAATCACTTTTGAAAAGGAATTGGAATTTCCATTGCATAGATATTGAATGAAATCAATGATCAACTTGTCAAGCGAATGCGGATATTTGTTTGCCTAAGTGTTTCTAAATACTGATTGATAAACTCTTGAATTCTTATGATTTGCATGTTAGTGTGTGAATTAAACCTAAAAACTGACGGGATTCGGCCGGATCGGATGATATCAAAATTTAAATTTATAAACCGAACCCCAATTGTAGTATAAGGGTAGGGTGTCGAACACACGGGAGTTCGTGCGTTGAGTGTACCAAAAAGACTAAAAAGAGGTAAAAGAAAGGCAAAAACAAGGAAAATCAAAGGGAACAACCCGGACCGACTTTGGTCACTTCGGTCCGAGGTTGGATTGATGCGAGTTTGGCCGGGAACGACACTGGGGAAGTCGGGCCCGAGGTACTGGGGAACTCGGTCTTGGCAAATATGGTAGATCGGTCTTGGGTTTTTGGGTTCCTTCCCTACCTAGACTTGGGTGATTCCACCCCAATTCAGCCAATAAGTGTTGATCCTTATGAGATCGAGGTTGTTTGCCTTCAATCCCTCCACTCTACACTTCGACCTTAGGGAGTTTTCACTCTCCTTCGATGCTAGGTCTAGTGACGGGCTCGAGATCGCTTTTGCTTACTCTTACCAACCACAAGTCCTAGATCCCTTGTTCTCACAAGAGAATTGAAGCTCAATGTAGAGAGGATTCATAGATCAAGCACTCAAGGCTATGGAATTGGGGGTTCACACCCAATCCTAGCTAGGGGGTTCCCCCATAGCCCAAGACTATGGAATCTACTCCATCAAGTAAGAGTAAAAAGCAATCAATTAGCAAAGCAAGCAAATCTCAACCATCAAACTCAAATCAAAGCCAAATTGCATTCAAATCAAAGGGGTTCACAATACCCAAGTCTCAAATCCACTAAACAAAAGCAAAACAAGTTCAAACTCACTAATCCTCCTAGAGCTCCACCGATTTCTCTCCTCTTCGCCTCTTCCTTTCTCCTCCTTGCTCTCCAAGTCTTCCTTTGAGCCCTTTGAGATGGATTAGATGTTGGATCCCCCCTAAACTCCTCTAAGCTCCCTCTAATTATCCTCTCCTTTGATTGGGGACCAAGGAATTCCAAAATTAGAAGAAGGGCAAAAGTGGAAGGTCACCATAATGTGCCTTGGAGCCCAATCCTCACTTAAGCCGACTTGGATCGACACGGATGGACCTCGGGCCCGACGTTGCCAACATCGGTCCGAGCCTCTATAGCACCAACTCGGGCCCGACTTGCTGGGAACCTCGTTCCGGGGCCTCGATCCTCTTCTTTTCTTGGTTTTCCTTAAGCTCCTCTTCGTTCTTTGCATGGCTCTTCCGCTCCTTTGCTCCTTAGCTTTGCTCCTCCTTAGAAACTCCTCCAAAACGTCCTCAAATGCGCCATTTTACCTACAAAACACAACAAACTCGCATAGTCTCCGAATCTCATAGAAAATCGGGAACTAATCTAGAAAGAGACAAAACTAACAAAGAAAGGAATGAAAAACACATATTTACAAGAGAAATTAACTACTAAAACACCACCAAAATGAGAGACATCAAAAACCCCCTTGTTACTTTCGTTTGACACAAACTTCACTACTAAAGATAACATGTCTCCCTATGGAATCGACCCTTACTTGCTTTATACTTTGGTTTAAGTTAGTTTGGTTTTCTTTGCATAATTGCGGTTTAAAACGACTAAATCATCGTTATCAGCACGCACTGTCGATGAACCAAGGGTCGTCGACACTCACTTCAACCTGCACAAACAAGATTAGTTTTTACGAACCTAGAGTTGTTTCACAACTCCTCTGGGTCGAGCAACAGATTTCATCGCATTACCAGAAACATTAGCATTAGCAGGTTTTGGGTTCTTGACAGGGTTGGTGACCTTAGAATTCTCATTCTTAGTTCTTGACTTCCTAGCCTTTTTAGAATCTCTAGCCCTTTTGAAACACTCATGTTGGTAATGGCCTCCTTTACCACAATACCAGCATGTGATGTGAGATTTCAAACCTACATACTTACTATATCCTGGGTAGTCAGGCTTGTTGTCAACCCGGGCCTGGAAATCAATTCGTGAGGGACCGGCTTTCTGGACTTGGTTTTCCCACGTGGTACGAACCTTTTTAATAGGGTACCACTTCTGTTTCCCTTTACCCTTGGGATCCTCCACGTGCGACGAGCAACTTGAGTTGTGCTCATGCATATGGGACTTTCCCTTAGATGTTTGGGAGGTGGAAGCGTTCCCCTTTTCAGTTAGGTTTTTCCCATAACCTAGACCAGGTCGCTCAACGAACTTCACAAATCTCCTTCCGAAGTCTCCCTTGACTTCTTGGACCTTGTCGGCGACAAACTCATCTTTCCATTTCTGTTTTTTAGCTTCATCATCTATCTTCAGATATTCAAGATCATTAGACAACTTAGCATTTCCCAGTTTCAGCATGAGATTTTCACCTTCAAGACTAGACACCTGTTTTTCTAGGTCGTCAACCTGTTTCTGTAAGTCAACAACCTGAGACTCAAGGTTAGGACATTTAGAGCAATTAACAGGTTTAGAGACAACTTTCTTTTCTAGACCTATAGCTTTAGACGACCAAACTTTGTTATCATCAATCAAATTTGCAATTTTCTCATCTTTTTCATCAATTTCCTCGCTAAGCTCGGAAACTTGAAGACCAAAGTTTTTCAATGATAGCACAAAGTTGTTCACGTGTCTTTTTAGCTAAGAGGGAAGAAATGTCATTGTCATTTACCTCACTTGAGGAGTCATCACTCAAGGCCATAAAGCAAACTTCTTTGGTCGGCGACCCGTCTTCATCTTCGTCAGACATGTCCCAAGTCGCCATCATGCTCTTTCCAGCCTCCCTCTTTGGACATTGTTTAGCAAAATGCCCTTTGTCATGGCAGTGATAGCATATCACTCCCTTTAGATCTTTGGCAGCTTCAAGGGCTTTGGTAGGAGCTTTGTTGCGACTCCAAAGTCTTTTCATTGCATTAGAGATAAGAGCAATGTCGTCGTCAACGACCTCTTCATCATCCTGTCCTTGAGCGATGTCGAAAGCCTTATCGACTTTCAGAGCAATGTTTTTGACCTTTTCAGAGTCAAATCTGTCCTCTCTTCTCTGTTGGATACCTCCGAGCATGATCAGGTGACCAATCACGTCCTCCACGATCATCGACTTCGTGTCCTTTTGGGACAAGAGAGAAGTCGCCATGCCATCGCACTTCTTGTTAAGACCCGAGATCAGCTTGTTGGTTTGCTTCCATTGTGGAACCTTTTCTCCAAGAAACTCTAGCTGATTCACCACGGACTGAAATCTGGAGTGGTAGTCGTGGAGGGACTCATTCTTCCCTTGGAATAAATTCTCATATTCTCTCTCAAGGGTTATGATTCTGTCCTTTTTGACATCATCATTACTTTGATGGAGACGTTTGAGAGCATCCCAAATCTCCTTAGCAGTGTCATAGCCTATGACCTTCTTGATCTCATTGGCTAGTTAGTGCATGGTGGAGAATGATGTCGTGCTTTTTAGTTAGATTTCTTAGGTAGTTTTCTAGCTTGTTTCGCATGTTTTCCCTTGTGTTTGTGTATTTTGCATAAGATTTCACCTCTCTTTCGAGGGTTGGAGTCGTTTGTGTGTTGTTTCGTGTTGTGTAGGTATTTGGAGCCTTTTGGAGAAGTTTTTCATGCATTTTCGGAGCTTTCTAGG
Source organism: Polygonum maritimum (assembly GCA_963924305.1). Classification (NCBI taxonomy): domain Eukaryota; kingdom Viridiplantae; phylum Streptophyta; class Magnoliopsida; order Caryophyllales; family Polygonaceae; genus Polygonum; species Polygonum maritimum. The sequence goes on along the minus strand of OZ002728.1, from coordinate 22,223,357 downwards.
AAGCATTAGTTTTCAAGAGTCAAGTCGTCAAAGAACCAAGATCCAAAGTTGCAGCCAAGGGAGCCTCAAAGAAGAACAAATTTCTCAAGAAAATCAAGTAGCAAAGAGGCAGAAGCTCCGAGCAAAAGTCCGACCGACTGGTGCAAGAACGGAGCAAAAACGAAGAAAATCTCACCTCCTGCAGTAGGTCGGCGCCGACCCCCATATGGTCGGCCGCGACCTTGACCGATACCGGCCCGAGAAATCCGTGCTGCGCAAGTAACGCTTTTGGCGGGATTTTTGAACTCCGAAAGTGGGCGGATGCTGCAGGCTGTGGCAGAGGAGGAAGGTTCCTTTTGTTGACTTTTGTGGGCTGCTACAAAACCCCCATTTTTGTCTCCATTTTTAGGTAGCTTTTCTTCTTGGAAAAGGCTCAAAGGTGAAGGGAGAGAGAGGAGAGTTGGCTGAGCAAGGAGAAGGAGGAAGAAGAAGTAAATTGAGAGTTTGAAGAAGAGGAAAGCGACGGTGGAGAAGAAGAGTTCGAGTTTGAAAGAGAGATTGCTTGTAAGGAGAGGTAGTAGAGAAGAAAGCTTGTTTTACTTGTTGTTCTAGGAAGAAGAAGACAATGGTGTGAAGAAACCTTGTGGGTTGCTAAAGTTTGTAAGTTGGATCTTGAAATCAATTGAAGTAGTTTGCTTTGGATGATGTCTTCCTCTTCTCTTTCGTTGTTTGTGTGTGTGATGATGTGTGAGTAGTTAGCTTCCTAGGTGTGGGGTGATACCCACCATGGATATGCATTTGAGACCTTGAGACCTAGACCCCTGCTTAGCTTGTAATCTCTACCCCCAAATCCCTCTTGTATGCTTAAAACCCTTGACGAAAGTTGGGGAATGTCCTTGTTTGCAAACTAATTGAAAGATTATCTTGCGAATTTGGGGCTATCCGGGTTAGGATGAAAGTTAGAGCCCTAGAAAACAAGTTGGATTGCATGTTAATTTCCTTATGAAAGTTGAGATTTTAATGTGTTCTTTTGTGACGAAAATCACCCATGAGATTATGAGTTGAGTTGGCCTTTTATCTTTGTTTGAATGCATGCTCGTGGTGTGGTGAATCCCCTCCCCTAGTTGTTTTTCCTTGATTTTTCCGAAACAAATCTTCGTGCCCAGATAGGTCGGCTGCGACCAGTTGCAGGTCGGCTGCGACCCCCTCTGTAGTTGTTTTCTGTGTGTTGTGAAGTTCTATTGTAGGTCGGCCGAGACCCCCCCTAGGGTCGGCTTTGACCTCTTCCCGAAACTTGTTGTTTGTGTTCGTTTGCTTGTTTGGCTTAGTTTTGTTTTGTTTTACTTTCGTAGCATGATTGCTAGACTATAGAACTACTAGCTCCCGTGGACGATCCTGACTTCGCTATACTCAACGGGGTCTTGACAAATTTATTTGTTCGAGATTCACTCACGACAGAGAACCTTCTTAGCACGCTCGTTCTTCTCAAGCTTTTTGAAGTCCACGTCGTCATACTCCGTGACTTCTTTTTCCTTTCCATCAGCTTTAAGGAACTTCTCAGGACCAATGGAAATCTCTTTCCAAAGCTGTCCATCCAGAGAGAAAATGTGGGTTTGCATTTGTTTCACCCACCAATCGTACTCTCCGGGCTTGAGAACTGGAGGTTTCCAGAAGGAGTCATTGATAGCGGTGTTGGTGGTAGACATCTTTCCTGCAAAGTACTAGAAAAATCTACAGCCAAAGCTCTGATACCATTTGTAGGATCTCAGTTAGTACTTCAGAGGTCGTCGACACCTACGATGTCGTCGACCAGAGTTAACAACTATTGTTGTGCAGCGGAATAAAGACACAAGAAAGATTGATACGTTACCAATCTGAACACAAGGAGTTATAGTGGAAAACTCTCTACAAACCAACTAGTTTGTATAGAGAAAAACCACTTGCCTTCTAAGCTTCAACTTAGAAGGACTTGAAGAGCACTTCGCTCGCTTATATTGCTTTCTCGGATTACAAAGGTGTTCCTACTCCAAGATGTGAATCCCACACACTCTAGCAAGTACTCTTGCCTTATCCCAATCCCCACTCAATACAATCTCGGTCAACACTCAACCTCCTAAGATCGAATCTCACGATCTCACTCACCAATCACTCACAAGTATAATGTTCGTTAATGCTCCTTGGTTCCTAGAATGTATGCACGAACTAGTATATGTAGAACCAATAATATTGCCACTCGATTCAGCCCAAACGACTAAGGCATGAATCGTGCACAATCTTCACAAGATCTTTCCTAAAATATAATCCTAAGCCATGATAAAATCATCTTCAATATCTTCCTTGATCTCTTGATGATTTTCCATCTTTATGATCTTGTTCTTGCCTTAAACGAGCTGCTGAATATGTTGTACGTGATTTCCATAACAGAAAAACACGTTGTTTCCTTTTTTGAATTTCCGCACGCGCTTCGCTTCTGGAAACTGAGGTCGGCGACCTCTCGGCAACCTCTTCGGTTTGAAACCATCAAAACACGAACTCGGTTTTCTAAGTGAAAGAGAAAAGCCGAAGCTCGTTCACTTATTATTCAATTTCTTACACTTATCGAAAATCAATTTGGTAAACGGGTTAAAATCGTTCGTAGTGACAATGGACCTGAATTCAAATGTTCTGAATTTTATTCTTCAAAAGGAATTCTACATCAAACTAGTTGCATTAATACGCCACAACAAAATGGTGCCGCTGGACGAAAGCATAGACATTTATTAAATGTTGCTCGGGCACTTCTTTTTCAATCTCACTTGCCCAAAATTTTCACCGCAACTTATTTAATCAATCGTATGCCAACTCCTAATTTGCGAAACAAAACTCATTTTCAAAAACTCTTTGGTAAACCACCTATTTACTCTCATTTACGTGTCTTTGGATGTCTATGCTTTGCATCTACACATGCTTTTCGTCCAAATAAATATGAACCCCGATCCATTGAGTGTATTTTTCTCGGTTACCCACCCGGTACCATAGGTTATAAACTTTATGATTTTAAAAACAAGAAAACTATTATTGCCCATGACGTTGTTTTTTACGAAACTAATTTTCCTTATTCTAACCCTTCGTTCACATCCTCACCCAATCATGATCTACCCCTCCCTAACTTCTACAACTCTACACTTATATACGATGATCCACCTACTTCCGCTCCACTCTCACAAAATGATGAGATTCATGTAAACCCACAAAATCAACCTACTACGGATCCCATTGCTCCACCACCAACCAGCATTAGCACCACGCCCCCACCTCCACCTACACCCCCTAGGAATTCTCGTAATAGGGTTTGGTTGTTCGTTGTTCAGGCCTAGTCCGGTATGGAATGAACTTATAATCTTCCGGCCCAACCAGACCATCAAATGTCCTCCTAGATTTCCGTGTTAAGGCGACCTTTCCCTCTCGTTCGGACTTACCGTCATCTTCCTCGAATAGCATTATCTCGGGTAAGCCTTTTCCTTTGGGAAATGCATTATCTTACAACAAACATTCCAATACTTATAAACACTTTGTTTCTAACATCATGCTTGAGAAAGAACCATTGAATTTTTCGTCGGCTATTCGCAATGGTAAATGGAAAGAAGCCATGGCCATCGAGATCAAAGCCCTCGAGGACAACAAAACCTGGAGTCTAGTCCCATCACAGCCAAACAATCATCCTATTGGGTGAAAATGGGTGTACAAAATCAAGTACAACCCTAACGTTACGGTCGAACGATATAAAGCACGCCTTGTCGCCAAAGGCTACAACCAAATAGAAGGAGTTGACTATCGTGAGACGTTTGCACCCGTTGCAAAACTTACAACTGTCCGAGTACTAATTGGTATGGCTAGGATACAAGGATGGCATGTGTACGAACTAGATGTTAACAATGCATTAACGGTGATCTTATGGAGGATGTCTACATGAAGTTGCCACCCGGGTTTCATCGGAAGGGGGAGATAAGGGTATGTAAACTCCACAAGTCGTTATATGGGCTTAAACATTCATCTCGACAGTGGTTCTTAAGGCTTCAAATGCCCTAAAACAAGTTGGTTTTTCACAATCATGGGCTGACTATTCCTTGTTCGTCCGACAACAGCGAGGTACGTTCACCGCCCTTTTAGTTTACGTCGATGATGTTATTATTACCAGTACTAAGTTGCAAGTCATAGAAGACACAATGACCTTTCTAGCAAAACAATTCAAGCTTAAGGACATGGGTCCCCTCAAATATTTCCTAGGCATCGAGGTAGCACGGTCCAAACAAGGAATCGCTCTTTTCCAAAGGAAATATGCTCTTCAGATTCTCGACGACACCGGTTTTCTAGGCGCCAAAGCTACCACCGTTCCCCTTTATCAGAACTTGATTCTCACCGAAAAAGAAGGCGACCTCTTACTTGACCCTTGCATCTACCGAAGGCTGGTCAGGCGCCTCATTTTCCTAACCATAACACGACCAGACCTCGTGTATGCCGTCAATATTCTTAGCCAATTCATGGCTCATGCACGACAGCCATACCTCAATGTTGCTCATCATGTCCTCCGTTACATCAAGGGCACACCCAGTCAAGGAATCCTCCTCCCCGCCAATGGTCGTCTCCAGCTCATCGCATATTGTGACCGCCGATTGGGCTCGATGTTGGGATACCCGACGTTCCACAACATGATACATCGTCTTCTTAGGAGGGGCGCCCATTTCGTGGAAGACCAAGAAACAAGGCATCGTCTCTCGGTCAAGTGCCGAAATACCGTTCGATGGCGAGTACATGTTGTGAACTGACTTGGTTACGTACCTTGCTTAATGATCTCCATATTAGACACACACAACGTGCCAACCTCTATTGTGACAACAAGTCCATCATACATATTGCCTCAAACCCAATATTTCATGAACGCACGAAGCATATCGAAATAGATTGCGATGTCATAAGGGAGAAAATTCAACGAGGCCTCACATTGGAACCAAGGATCAGCCGGCCGACTTGTTCACAAAACCACTTGGCCCGACAACTTTTGCTTCCCTTCTCTCCAAGTTAAGTGTAACAAATATACACTCCACTTGAGGGGGAGTATTAGAGGATAGAATCCTCTTTCTTTAGAAGTTTTTATATTGAGATAATAATCTCTTAATTATCTCACTGTAGGTTAGCATTTTCTATACTAAGTAGCAAATCTCCTAAATCTTTGCTTTACTGTTGCTTGTACTGGTGTATAAAACACCCTTCACCTTCTGTAATCAAACACACAGAAATAATACAATCTCTTTAATATTTATCAAAGTTCTTCAAAAACAATACCGTCGATGTTAGGAATAAATTATGGGAGCTCTAAGCTAAACACACTAACATAAACAATACCGCCGATGTTAGGAATAAACTTGGTTTAATAATGCTAAGGTTAATGTTATATGGTATCTATTATTTACGTTGATATTGATAGGTAGTTAGTGTTTTTTTTTTCAGTTAAGTCAAAAGTCAAGAAACTGATTTATTTGGCAGTTAGTATAAACTCACTAAAATTAGTTATTAGGCAGTTACTGATTGTGTATATAAGTGGCGTGCAAGGAAAGGAGTTTGTACTCTGTTGCATAAAGAAATGTCAATGCAAAAGTAACGTGTTGTCAAAAGTTCTCAATTGTCCTGAATATTGATCATTTGGTTCGTCTGAATTGTGAGAAAAAGCAGTTTAAAATTCTTGAATTGGTATCAGAGCATTCTTGAAGAAAGATGTCAACTGGAGGTGGTTCCAACAACAATAACAACACGAATGAAGATCAAAGCACAGAGAACAATTCGACTAACACAGGATTGGTAAATGACAGTTTGAGAAGCAATGGAGACAAGATTATATCCTTCAATTATCCCATATTGAGTAAGAGTAACTACACAGTATGGGCGATTAAAATGGAGGTTCTATTGACAACACAAGGTTTGTGAGAGTCAATTGAGGGATCTCAACCGCTCGATCGAAGGAAGGATAAATTTGCTTTGGTCACCATCTATTAGGCTATAGGTGAAGATGTCCTGTTACAATTGGGGGCTAAAAGGACTGCAAAAGAGGCGTGGGAGATCATCAAGACGATAAATGAAGGAGCAAGCAGAATAAAACAAGTAAGAATACAGACTTTGCTAAGAGAATTTGAAGGATTCAAGATGAAGGAAAGTGAGTCAATTAATGATTTCACAAACAAGTTAAATGCAAACGTTAGCAAGTTAAGAAGTCTAAGAAAAAGGAAGGAAGAGGAATTTGTAGTCAATAAGTTATTTGATTCAGGCTATTTTGTATAGGTTAACTCTTGTATTTTGAGATGATTTAGAGAGTGTTTAGCTTAGTTTTGAGCGTTATTGTAATATGAAGACCGAAGACACAAAGAATGAAGAATCAAGAGTTAAAGAGCTTAAAGACGAAGATTCGCCACTGCATGGATATCGCGGTCGCGTTGTCTAGGACGCGGACGCGGTGGCGTGAAGGAGTGAACCAACCAAGCCCATGAAGGCCGCGGTCGCGCTGTCTGTAGCGCGGTCGCGGTAGAAGCCGACTCGGACTTGACCATTTGAAGACCGCCGCGGGCGCGGTGGTGGTGCCGCGGTCGCGGTGTGACCGACTTTCACGCGGACGAAATTTCACCGTTTCTATCTTGTTTCCTTTCTTATCTTTCGGTTTCCTATCTTGTTTAGTCCGAAAAGGTTGATCCTTGAGGCTATATAAGGGGAACCTTTCTAGGTTTTTAGATAATCCAACTTACTTGTCAATTAATTGTCTTTCAATAAAGATTAGAGTTTTCTTTGTAATGGAGAACTAACTCTCTTCTTGAGTTTATTCAATCAAGGAAGCTTTATTATGAAGTTGTGAAATTCTGGTAATCTCTTTATCCCTAGGTCTTTATTGATACTCTTGTGCTTCATCCCATGATCTATGTTTGATTTTATGAGCCTGATCAACTTGTTTGATTGACTTAGATCTATTGTTTGATTTAGGATTGGTTGTTGTCTATGCATCTTTCCTATTTCTCGAAACAACTCTATTCTAGGACCGTGGACTAGTTTAGGGAAGAGTATTCAATGGTTAAGTTGTGCATGAGACTCGTAGCTTGATTGCATGATTTGATTTCCTATTATCCTTGTGCTCTATGCTAATTCTAGGTTAAGCGTCCTTGCCTAGGGTTATAGAATTGCTTGGACCGTGGACTTGCAATTGCTAAAGATTGGGATTGGAATTGACCTAAGCATATAAAGAGGTGGATGAATTCATGATCAACAGATTAATAAAGTGGAATTGATTGGATAAACTCTACTTGATAACCTTTGATTGAAACCGACTTTCAAAACCCGCCTTTGTTTACTTGCATGAAAACCACTAAAATCTGAATAGAAACTGATTCCTTTGGGTTCGACCCCTTGCTTGCCTACTATACTTTGTTTGCATGTTTGGGATTTATTTTTGATAAGGGAACAACGACTTTGCCCGAGTCAAATTTTGGCGCCGTTGCTGGGGAATCTTTTTTCTTGTTCTGATTGTGTGCGTTTTCGTGCTCTGCGCTCAAACCGCACCCGCGGCCTCCTCGGCGCGCCCGCGGTTCGTGCGCAGAACCATCCTTTGGGTGCGGACCTAACACATGGTCCGTACCCGGTCTACTAATACTTCGCCAGTTCGTTTTGATCCAGAAATTGACAGGACTCTTCGGAAGATAAGGAGTGCCCCCAGAGTGTCTATTTCCTACAATCTTCTTGAATCTCTTTCTTTCTCTGATTCTGAACCAGAAGGCGCCATGGTGGAACAAACTATTCGTCAACTCACAGCGCCTGATCTCCAGCAACAGCAGCTCGCTGTTCAATTCCCCGAACTCGGGGAAGGTGTGAAGTTCGAACTGAAGTCTGGCCTCATCCATCACTTGCCCAAATTCCACGGGTTGAGTGGTGAAGACCCGAACAAGCATCTCACTGAATTCCACGCGGTGTGCGTGAGTATGAAGCCCACTGATGTGACGGAGGATCAAATCAAGCTCCGGGCTTTTCTCTTCTCTCTTGAAGACTCCGCCAAGGACTGGCTCCTTTATTTGGTGCCGGGTTCTATCACTACTTGGGCGGCCATGAAGAAGGCGTTTCTTGAAAAGTACTTCCCCGCTTCCAAACAAACATCTATTAAGAAGCAGCTCAGCAACTTGGAGCAAGGGGAAGACGAGAACCTCTATGACTATTATGAGCGCTACAAGAGGCTCATCGCGAGTTGTCCCTACCATGGCTACCAAGACAAGGATCTTATTTGCTATATCATTGAGGGACTCTGCGACAATGACAAGAGGCTCGTGAATGCATCTTGTGGGGGTAGTTATGAGAACTTGACCCCCGCTGCAGCTTTTCAGAAAGTTGAGATCTTGGCGGAACAAGCCCGCAATCAGAGGTCCAGGACCAATGTGAGGTCCGTTAGTGTGGTAAATGAGTCCCTGAATGTGGAAGTAAGGGAGCTCAAGGATCTTATGAAGCAGCTCCTCACGAAGAAGACGACCCAGCAAGTCAACGCTTGCGGTCTCTATTATGATACGAACCACCACACAGATCAGTGCCCTACTATTCAAGAGACCGAGGCGTCGGTCAATGCGATTGGCAATTATGGTGCGCCCCGGCCCCAAAATGACCCTTACTCTAACACCTACAATCCGGGGTGGGCGAATCACCCTAATCTAAGGTGGAGCAACCAGCAGCAACAAGATCCACCACAACAACAGCAGCAGTATGCTCCTCAGGGCCAGCAGCAACAATTCCGGTCCAACAACTATGCCCCGAGAGCGCCTGCTCCGTCTCAGAATGATGCTATTACCGCTCTCTTGAAGGAGAACCAAGAGACGAGAGCTGCTGTAAAGAATCTTGAGATTCAACTGAGCCAACTCGCCACTATGATCAATAGGCTCGAGTCTAAGGATTCCGGGAAACTTCCCTCTCAACCGCTCAATCACAAGGAGAATGTGAGTGCCATGAATTTGAGAAGCGGTAAAGTATTGGCGAGTCGGGAATCACCCCCTGGTGATGATCCGCGACCGCGTTCCCCTGCCCGCGACCGCGCCGGGGCGACAGGGCATGAAGACCAAGTCTTTGTTGGAATCCCGCGCCCGCGCTCTCCCCTCCGCGCCCGCGATATTCCAACAGAGGACTCGGACCACGAGAGGCGTAACGAGCCGCGACCGCGGAGTCCGGACCGCGCCCGCGGTAAGGAGGCCGAGCGGAACTTCGAGGCTTTACTCGATTATGCTTTCAAGAATTATTCACCTCCACGCCCGAGCTCTCCTAGACGGAACCACACACCAGCAGCAGAGGAGGACGATGGCTATGTGGCTCAACCCCTTCCACCGTTGAATTCTTTCAAGCCCTCTCCTCCATATCCCGATGCTCTCAAGGACACGAGGAAGCCGGCACATGACAAGGAACTCTTCGAGACCTTCGCCAATTGTCGGGTAAATGTTCCTCTTCTCAATCTTATCCAAAGTGTCCCTCGTTTTGCTAAGTTTATGAAAGAGCTATGCACCATAAAAAGAAAAAATAGGACTAGTCCTAAAATTGAAAAGGTAGCTCTAGTTGAAAAAACGCATGACAACAAAATTGAGACTTGTAATTCCCTACTCCAAAAGCAATTACCTAAAAAATGCTCAGACCCAGGAAGATTCACCGTCCCTGTCACCATTGGAGAAACTAAAATTGAGCGTGCTATGCTAGATTTAGGTGCCTCCATTAATGTTCTTCCATCTTGCATGTATGATAGGTTAGGCCTTGGTCCTTTAAAGGAATCTAATATTGTTATTGAGTTGGCTGACCATTCTAATGTGCGCCCGAAAGGGTTAGTTGAGGATGTTCTAGTGCAGGTGCAGGGTTTGATCTTTCCTGCAGATTTTTATTGGATGGAGATAGGCGAAGGGCGGTACGACCCGGTTCTCTTAATAGGTCGTCCTTTCATGAAAACCGCCAACACGGTCATCGACGTTGCCAATGGATCTCTTTCCATATCTCATGGTGGCAACATGGTCCGAATTAATGTTGATGAGGATCCATATTGATCGTATCCACGTCGAGCCAACGACGTTAAACAAAAGCGCTGCTTGGGAGGCAACCCAAGGATTAGTTAGATTGTTTTTTCATTCCTAGCTTAGGATTTGCTTGTCTTTTTAGCTAACATGCAGGTACTAGGTCCGAAAGGACATGCCTGGCGTGATACCGCGCCCGCGCCGCCTTGGCCGCGCCCGCGGTGGATCGTCAACGCGCCCCGACGAACAGGTACTAGCCCGTGCTCGCGGCAACCATACTGCGTCTCGGTTTTAGCTCGTCTTTCTTTATTAAAAAAAAAGAAAGAAAAAAAAAGAAGAAAAAAAAAAGAGGACTTCTTGGCCCCATTCTACCTCTATATTTTCCATCCATCTCTATTCATTTTATCCATCCTCTATCTTTCCACCTTCTATTTCTTGTCTTTCCATCCACCTTTGTAATTTCCATTCTTTGGCTATGTGTAAAGCCTAAGTATGGGGGAGCTTTGTTTCCCCGGGATTGTATCTCCACGGCTCGAGTTCAAGTATTCATTTATCTCTCGAAGAATGAGCCAAGATACGACGGTTGGTTACACATCACGCTTTTCAAGACGAAGTCAAGAACTCGTCCCTGCACAAGAACCACGCCCGCGCTTCATCAACCGCGCCCGCGGTGCACATCCGAGGACAACTTCACTCTCTGTCACGATTCCGCGCCCGCGCCCCTAGTGCCGCGCCCGTGGTGAGCCAGCCGATTGGAACTACAAAGCATTCATCCATTCTTCTACCACCTTTGAAGAGTTCTTCCATTCCACCCCTCTTCATTCGATTGTGAGTCTTCTGATATACCTTCTTCCTTGCTTCTATCCTTGCTCTTTGCTTCATTGAGGACAATGAAGGATTTAAGTATGGGGGAAGGAGTACTCGCATTCGCTTATCCTAGTTAGCTTAGCTAGATATTTGCTTCAGATTTTTGATTTTCTTCTTTTCATGGAGCACTTGCACCATATTTTTTGCACAATAAAGAAAGAAAGAAAAAGAAAAGGATAGAAAGAGCCATAAAAAATGAAAAAAGGCATATTAAATCCTGGGATGAGTCGAAAACCCGAAAGGGCGGCTCAGGTAATAAGCAGGTAACCCGGACCAGCATTAGGCTGGGGTAATATGAGGTTTATGAGTGTTGTGAGTATTTGTGAGAACACCTATTGAAAAATGAAAAGAGCGGTTACGTGAAAACCCGAAAGGGCGCCTAAGCAGAATCGAGCGGTAAAATTTGAGTGTTTAGGATCATTCTTGCTTGGGGACTTTGGGGCTTACATGCTAGATTTGGGTAGATCCTAGGTTGCTCTCTTTCATGTTTTTAGAGCTTGAGTGCTATATCTTGTTGTGAGGTGTGTGTTTGAGCTTCATTGTTTTATGCTCACGATTTCTCTATTTTTGGGTTCGGGTTGTGAGCTGAGTGTTTTTATCTTCCCTTGTATTTCCTGAGATCTTAGATGTGCTACCTTGTTATATTTGTTTGAGCTTACTCGAGAACGAGCAAGATCTAAGTATGGGGGAATTTGATTCAGGCTATTTTGTATAGGTTAACTCTTGTATTTTGAGATGATTTAGAGAGTGTTTAGGTTAGTTTTGAGCGTTATTGTAATATGAAGACCGAAGACGCAAAGAATGAAGAATCAAGAGTTAAAGAGCTTAAAGACGAAGATTCGCCACTGCATGGATATCGCGGTCGCGTTGTCTAGGACGCGGACGCGGTGGCGTGAAGGAGTGAACCAACCAAGCCCATGAAGGCCGCGGTCGCGCTGTCTGTGGCGCGGTCGCGGTAGAAGCCGACTCGGACTTGACCATTTGAAGACCGCCGCGGGCGCGGTGGTGGTGCCGCGGTCGCGGTGTGACCGACTTTCACTTGGACGAAATTTCACCGTTTCTATCTTGTTTCCTTTCTTATCTTTCGGTTTCCTATTTTGTTTAGTCCGAAAAGGTTGATCCTTGAGGCTATATAAGGGGAACCTTTCTAGGTTTTTAGATAATCCAACTTACTTGTCAATCAATTGTCTTTCAATAAAGATTAGAGTTTTCTTTGTAATGGAGAACTAACTCTCCTCTTGAGTTTATTCAATCAAGGAAGCTTTATTATGAAGTTGTGAAATTCTGGTCATCTCTTTATCCCTAGGTCTTTATTGATACTCTTGTGCTTCATCCCATGATCTATGTTTGATTTTATGAGCCTGATCAACTTGTTTGATTGACTTAGATCTATTGTTTGATTTAGGATTGGTTGTTGTCTATGCATCTTTCCTATTTCTCGAAACAACTCTATTCTAGGACCGTGGACTAGTTTAGGGAAGAGTATTCAATGGTTAAGTTGTGCATGAGACTCGTAGCTTGATTGCATGATTTGATTTCCTATTATCCTTGTGCTCTATGCTAATTCTAGGTTAAGCGTCCTTGCCTAGGGTTATAGAATTGCTTGGACCGTGGACTTGCGATTGCTAAAGATTGGGATTGGAATTGACCTAGGCATATAAAGAGGTGGATGAATTCATGATCAACAGATTAATAAAGTGGAATTGATTGGATAAACTCTACTTGATAACCTTTGATTGAAACCGACTTTCAAAACCCCCCTTTGTTTACTTGCATGAAAACCACTAAAATCTGAATAGAAACTGATTCCTTTGGGTTCGACCCCTTGCTTGCCTACTATACTTTGTTTGCATGTTTGGGATTTATTTTTGATAAGGGAACAACGACTTTGCCCGAGTCATTATTACGATCTACTTCCTCAAAGTTTATCTAGATTGCCTCGACAATTGAAGAATTCTGTGATTTGAAAGTCAAGACACTGGAAGAAATCATGAGATCCTTAAAAGCGCATGAAGAAAGGCTTCTCGACTGATACAACACTATATATTATTTGTTTTATTAATTATTGTAATTTTATAAACTAGAGTTTACCTCTCTTCTCGGGCTTTCTTTGCGGTTCTTTTCCGGGACGTTTTATTTGAACCGTTAGGTTTTAGGGTTCAAGTATAAATACTCTTGTATGATTCTTTTATCAAGATAACAAGAAAAGAATTCTTTTACTTTAGTTTCTCTTTGCCTTTTTGTCTTTCCTAGCTCTTAATTCTCTACAACGTGTCTACCATCGTGTATATCGAGTCATCTCCCACCTCGGGATCAATTCAAGCCTTGACCAACAAGGTTTCGATACAAGTCCACACCGGGCTCATATCAATTGGTACGAATCCACATCGGGTCTGTAACAACTGGTGCTTTCGTTGAGAGACTCTTCGTAACCATGAATAACGAGGAAAGAGTTTCAAAAGTCCACACCGGGCTCATATCAATTGGTATGAATCCACATTGGGTCCGTATCATCGACTTTGATGATAAAGATCAGGGCTCTACACTCTTAACTAGATTAGAATGGAGAACAAGAGAAGAGAAGAAGGGAAAAGGTAAGACTTCCAAAGATGAGGAAGATTCCCAAAGTGATGAAGAAGATCAAAAGTCCAAGAAGCATTTTGATATTAAAAAAAAAGATTAATTGTTATTCATGTGGAAACATGGGGTAGAATGTGATGCCCAAGACAAAGATGAGGACGTGCATCTAACAAGGAAAGGAGATGAGAAGGATCCTTCGTTGTTGATGATCAAGCATGAAGAATGTCATTATAAGGGTCTGTTCAATCACATGACAGGAAATCAAAGCAAGGCTTGAGTAGTTGTCATACTTATTCTGAAAGAAGAATTTGAAATGAAGTTGTCTAAACCAAGTTTAAGGGGTTACTTGTTAGGAATAAACTTGATTTAATAATGTAAAGGTTAATTTTATATGGTATCTATTATTTACGTTGATATTTATAGGTAGTTAGTGTCATTTTTTTAAGTTAAGTCAAAAGTCAGGAAAGTGATGTATTTGATAGTTAGTATAAATTGTCATTAAAATTAGTTATTAGGCAGTTACTAATTGTGTATATAAGTGGCCTGCAAGGAAAGGAGTTTGTATTCTCTGTTGAACAAAGAAATGTCAATGCAAAAGTAACGTGTTGGCAAAAGTTCTCAACTGTCCTGAATATTGATCGGTTGGTTTGTTTGAGTTGTGAGAAAAAACAGTATGAAATTCATCAGTCGATACGTGAGACCATGAGAGTATATAAAATGTCCACCATAATATCGCCTCTCTATATAATCGTGAAATATAATATCTGGATCGACCACTGTTTTGGGCGAATTAACCGCGTAAACGTGTTACTTCGCTACAATGCGGGAATCCTAGTCACAAAGTTGCCATAACACGTTACAATCTATGAACAGAGTATAAATAAAGAGAATTGACGAATGCGAAAAGAAATATACTTGAACAAATAAGAGGATGCTCTATATTGATCGTGTGTGATTGTTGTTCTTCGTTACAAAAGAGCTTCAAGCTCAGTACAAAAGTATGATCTCTCAATTGATCGAAAAAAGAAATGCTTGATTGTATAGTTTTTTGGCAGGAATTTCAGTGTGTCAATCGTGTCTTCTCCCTTCCTTTTATATGCTGACTTCCCCCAATTGACCGTTGGCTAGCTGAGTCAATCCTGAAGATTTCGCTCCTAATCTTCATGGCGTAACTGCCCGAGATCTCCGCCTTCTTCTTCGTGATTTTATTTTGAACGTTGCATCGTTCTAACGGATGGGCTGTGTTTCAACTTGATTTTGGGCTTTTTCCCCAAGCCCAACAATACCCCCTCAAAAAGCCCGGGGAAATTCCCGCCAGCGATTCCCTACGGTTTTTGATTTTTAACTTTTTTGGGAAGTTGTAGCGTGGCACATCAAGTCACATCAATCGCCTATTTAAGACTCATCATGATGGCATGCAGACTTCAACTGCTTCGTTCCGTTTCCAAGGTACGTTCTTTCCCTTTTTCGTTCATCATCCTTTCTTCTTCCGATTTTCATGGCGTCTCCCAACCCTTCTCCTTCGCGCTGTCTTAAAGCCCCCTTTGCTCCTCCTTTGTCTCCTTCCAACATTCTCACCTCCGCGTACCAAAAAAACTCAACATCTGAAAACCCGTGGGATTTCGCTTCTTTTGTGGGCTTTCCCTCTCAAACAGAAATCTTTCTTCCTCCTGCTGAAACTTACGCTGATTTTTGTGCGGATGATTGGGTATGTCTGTATGTATATCCCTTCCGCATTGGCCACCGATTTCCCTTTTCTCCTCTCGTTGTTGATTTCTAGAAAAAGATGGGTGTCGCGCCAGGGCAGTTACTCCCTCAAGTTTGGAGGCTTTTGCTTTCATTTGAGCGGTTATGTTCCTCGCAAGGCATTACTTTTAAAACTGAAGATTTCTTCTTGAAGTACCGTGTTTCTAAGGGCGGCCCTAGGTGCATAACTTTGAAAACCCTTAGGACTAAATCTGATCTCGTCTTCAATATTTCAAAATCTGAACGGGGCTGGGCAGACAAATTTTTCTTTGTGAAAATTTCTTCTCTAGAGATCGATGCGACTTTCCTACAGAGTCGCTGGAAGCCCTCAGGTAGTGTTTTCCTTGTTTACTTGTTATCCTTGAATTGGGTCTAACTTTGTACTGGTTTCTTGTGCAGAAGACATCATCGCCCCTCGACTTCGCAAGGGCTCTTTCGTGATTATCTCCCAGATTGAAGCACTCTCTGTAGCAGACAGGTCTTACCCTAACCTTGGCCAATCTTCCTCCACATAATCCGAAGATATAAAAGGACGAGTAAGTACCTTTGGCTTTTATGTCGTTCTTCATGTTCTGACTGCTTCAAATTTTAATGCGTAGTTTTTATGTTGTCAGGCTCTAGAACCACCCGATCCACCGCTGCTCTCACAACGATGAAACGCCTTGAGGCTAGGAAGAAAAAGAAGGCGGAAAAAGCTTCTAGCGCAGAAATTGACGCAATGGTGTCTCTTCCTCCAAAAATTCCGGATTCCAATACCAAACCCTCCATGCCCAAAAAGGAGTCAAGCGTCAAGATGACAGATTTCCCTAAGACCATGCTATTATTGGACATGGATCCCATGAAGTGCTTAGGTTCCCTGACGCCACTCAGAGTGGACTGCCTCAAAAATCGTGCTCATCTGCCTTCCTACTATGAGCTCTTCGGAGAGATCCTCGCATCTCAATGGCAGGTACGTCATGTTCCTATTGCTCGTCCTTACGCGTTTATTATTTTTTTACAATATCTTGACAACTTCTTTTTTCGTAGGGTCTTCAAATTTCTCTGGCAGCGTATGACATGTTCAAGGATCTTCCAAACCAGCTAACCTAGAGCAAAATGAACACCCAGAACGAGAAGGACAGATCAACTCTCCTGGCCCGTGAGAAGGCGTAGTTGGAATCCAAAGTGGTCGAATTGCAAGAGGCTCTGATGTTGGGACGATATCAAGGACTGCCTTGTACTTGATATTGTGCCCACACAATCATACCTTAGTTTTGATATGACAAACTCACTTTGATTCTAATAAAGTTGTCTAAGTGTTTAGGAACGCTAGTGATGAAAAGGACAACAAGTGTGTGCACGTCCCTGAGGTGAAGGGACGCCAACTTCAATATGTAAGGACGAGTTAAGTTTCTACTTGTGCCAAGGACACAGTCCACAAGCAAGTAGGAACTCAAGCCACAACTCCAAGCGTCCTTACTTGGAACCCGACAGGATGACATCACTCGACAATGTTTGATCATCAAGGATACGTGGAGGCCGATCCTGTAGATCAGTCCATCACCACGTGGAGGCCGATCCTGTAGCGGAGTTCAACAGCTGGATACAGGAATCTTCCCTTCATCACCGCCATACCACTTGGAAGCCGATCCTATAGCCACGTCCATGAAGGGCATGATCGTCAGAGGAACTGACGCCCTTCCCCAAATGCTATAAATACCCCCAAGGCATTTATTGTGACTCAAGCTTTCAGAGAATATTCAGAGAGAATCAGAGTGAAAGCGACTTCGATCAAGAAAACCAAGAACAAGTCAAGAACTCTTCTAGACTAGGTGTTTGATCGAGAGGAAGTTTGTAACCAAATCACAAAGTGTTTGTAAACAGAAAACCAAAAGAAAAAGAGAAGTCCTACGAAGTACTGTGGGATGTGTGAGTAAAGTCCTTTAGAACATTAAGCTAGGTTTCAGTTATAGGCTTAAAGGAGTTTTTACTAGTGGACTTAGACAATCTCTAAGTGCCAGAGAAGTGTAAAGAACTCGCCAGTATAACTGTAAGAACGCTTAATAAGAAAGGAAAAGTCTATTCGAAAATCCTCCAAGGAGGTAGAGGTTTACACTTAAGGACTACTTGGTCTTGAGTGGTTCCTCTATAAATCGACGCGTTCCTTGCTTATTACTTCACCTGTTTAGTTTCTAATTTCCGCTGCAAATCTAAGGACGCCCTTAATACTTGTTAAGGACGCCTCAATCAAGGACGCCTTTATCAGAGTAAAGGACATCCCCTTTAATACTAACGATCCAACATCTGAAGAAGGTCGCCCAAGAGTCCAAGGCTTGGCAGGAGGCGCTCAAAGCTGAGCAAAAGAAATCTGCCGCTCTTGAGAAGGAATGTGAGGACACAGCCGACTACTGGTCTGTGAGGGCAAGATTCGAGACCATGGAGGATTATGTCGTTGGCAAACACATTGACTGGGACGTGGCTTTCGAAAGGGCAGAGTTCGAGAGACTGTTTGTGAATCCTCCTGACACGTCAAAAGACCTCGCTCCTCTCAATGAAGCTGCAAAGGAGGAAGGTGCCCAAGTCGCTGCCGGAGACCAAGCCGTGGATGCCCCCCCTTAATTTGTTTTTATGCTTGTAAAGACTCTGCTCCACCCCTAGTGTGTAATGGGGTTTAAACACGTTTTATGGCCGCTAGTTTTAGGGCCAAAACTTTCTCTTTTGCATGGTGCCTGTTTTGGGCGAATTAAATGTGTAAACACGTTACTTCGCTACAATGAGGGACTCCTAGTCACAAAGTCGTCACGACGTGTTAGAAACGATAATAGCAGAAATTATACGTAAAGAAAAGGGAAGAATGGCGAGAATTGTAATGTAATTCGTATTGATCTTCTTAGACGTTGCTCTCGGATACAATTGAAAGAATTCGATCACAATATACTTCTAAAATAGAAAGGATTGCGATTGAAGAGATGGATGTGAGAATGGCAAGTAATGCTCGAGAGATTGTGAGTGCAGAGTGTCGTCCTTCTCCTTATGGATCGTCCTTCCTTAAATAACGCTCCCTTCTCTCCAATTTAGCCGTTGGCTTTTACTCCCCATGATCCCGGAAATCTCGCACGTAGTTACGATTACGGACGTTGGAGATAGTCACCTTGCTACAGTGCCGTTAAAGGGATTTAATGGAAGGCGAGATCTTCGGAGCTAATTGCTTCAGAGATCATGGTCATTTGGGCCTTACCTTCGTTGGGATATGGGCCTTGATTTTGGAGGGCCCAACAATACCCCCTCAAAAAAGCCCGGGGAAACAATCCCGCTGGCGGTTTCTCTAGGGTTTTTTGAATTTCGAAAGTTGTTTTGGGAAGTTGTAGCGGATGATGGCCCTGTCCCATCACCTGTCTATTTAATGGGAACGATGATGGCTTTGCAGATTTCACAACTATTCCTCCTTCTTTTTGCCGAGGTATGCTTCTTCGCTTTCTTCTCTTCTGGTTTTCATGGCTTCTCACAAAGCTTTTTCTACTTGTTTGAAAAGCTCTATTTTACCGTCTTTATCTCCTTCCCACATTCTTACTCCGCCTTTTCAAAGGGATTCTACTTCTGAGAGCCCCTAGGAGTTTGCGTCGCTTATGGGCTTTCCTCCCAAAGCTGAAATCTTTCTTCCCCCTGCTGGTTTCTATGCTGATTTTTATGCCGTCGATTGGGTTTGTCTTCATGAATATCCCTTTCGCATTAGTCACCGGTTCCCGTTTTCACCCCTTGTCGTTGATTTTTTAAGAAAGTTAGGGGTCGCGCCAGGGCAGTTACTCCCTCAAGTCTGGAGGCTCTTGCTTTCCGTTGAGCGGTTATGCTCCACTCAAGGCATTGCTTTTAAAACTGAAGATTTTTTCCTAAATTATCGCGTTTCTAAAGGAGGCCCTGGGCGTATTACGTTAAAAACCCTTAGGACGAAATCGGACCTTGTGTTCAACATTTCAAAATCTGACCGCGGATGGGCAGATAAATTCTTTTTTGTAAGAATCTCTTCTCTTAAGGGCGAAACCTCCTTCTTACGAAGCCGCTGGAGGCCTATAGGTAGTGTTTTCCCCTTCCCTTGTTTTCGCTTAACCGTCGCCTAACACGTTTCCTGGTTACCTTTGCAGAGGAAGTTTCTTCTCTTGTACCGCGTAAGGGCTCCGCTGTAATCATCTCCCAAATTGAAGCACTTTCGGCCACCGAAAGATTGTATTCAGATCTTGGACCTTCCTCCTCGACAGAGTCTGACGAAGTCGAGATGTCGAGTAAGTTTTTCCTTCTCTCTCTTTTTTTTTAACATGTATGGTAGCGTGTTTGTATGACGCATTTGTATCTTTATGTTGTAGGCTCCAGAGCTACGCGTTCCACGGCTTCACTTACCACCGCTGAGCGCTTGGAGGCGCGAAAGAAGAGGAAAGCCGAAACCGCTTCCAGTGCAGACACCAAAACTGCAATCTCGCTCCCTCCTAAGGCCCCCGACTCTAAGAAGTCCATCTCGTCGAGGAAAGATTCTGGTGCTAGAGTGACCGACCTTCCGAAGACAATGATGTCGCCGGATATGGACCCCGTGAAATGCCTTCACTCCTTGGCTTCTTTAAAGGTCGACTGCTTCTCTGGACGCCCGCACCCCCAACCTTCTTATCCTGAGTTGTTTGGTGAAATTGTTGCCGCTCAGTGGCAGGTATGAGTTATTTTAAATACATGCTTTTGTGCGCTACCTGACTTCTTTAGCTCTGAATTGTAACGCGTTGATGTTTCTTCCCAGGGCCTTCAAGTTTCTCTTGCTGCTTTTGACAAGTTCAAGGAATTACCTGATCAGCTGTCTACTTGCAACATGAACCTTCAAAATGAGAAGAATAAATCCTCTCTGTTGGCCGGGGAGAAGGCATCTCTGGAATCGAGGATTGCCGAGCTGCAAGGGGAGTTGAAGATGGCCCAGCAAGAATCCCAGATTTATCAAGAGGAACTTGAAAATGAGCAGAAGAAGTCTGCCGCCTTGGCGAGCGAGATAGAGGAATCCGCCGACTTCTACTCCTTCAAGGCTCGGGTGGAAACAATGGAAGAGCATTTCGCGGGGAAGTCTACTGGTTGGGACGTTGCAAAGGAAAAAAAGGACTTTATAGCAATGTTCCCTGATGCAGCCAAGGCGCTGAAGAATCCCTCCCCTATGGATGATATTGTTAAGGTGGCAAATGAAGTAGCGGAAGCGGAAGCAGCTAGGAAGGATCCTAAGAAAGTTTCTGAAGACTAACTTTGTTTGTTTATTTTAAAGACTTTTCACTCTACCCCCAGTGTGTTGGGGCTTCTAAACTTGTTTCACCCCTTTGTGTTTTTGGGGTTATTTTGTAAGACTTTGAATGTTCTGGCCGCTAGTGGTAGGGCCTTATGACTGCTCGCCCTTTGCATTTCGGGGCTTTTAATTACTACTTCTGTGCATACTTGTCTTTGTTTTATCTGCATTTGTTTTGCAGGTTTAGAGTCAAGCTGGAAGCATAAAAGCCTAGTTGAAGACTCAGCTTAGTATAGAGATCTCTGTGTAATTTATATAGCGCTAAGTATGTAAGATGCAACTCATGAGGGCGAAGATGTAAAGGAAAGTTGTAACTTGTATTAATAACGATCGAATGTGTAAGTACATGAATAAAGAGCTTCTTCGTATGAAAAACTCTTGTTTGTCTCGTTCGCCTCGTGCATATGAAATTCTTGACTAGTCAATTTGCGTGCACTTGTTGCCTGTTTGTAAGGCTTGGGCCTCTTGTCTTTGGCCTGTAACGTCACAAGGCGTCCCTTGTTAGTTTTTATAGACCCGTGTATGTCAAGGCTTGTGCAAAAGCCGTAATGTAATCGAGTCGAGTAACGTGTAGGAATGTAGAAGTAATAATGTAAATATGTGCCTTGCTCAGAAATGATAGAGCTTCAAGTTCATCGTGTTCCAGCTTCTGGGCACTGTCTTGCCGTCATGTGATACTAACTCGTATGCACCTTGCCCTACGATTTTGGTAATCTGGTATAGGCCCTCCCAATTTGCTCTGAGTTTTCCTACATTCAGCTCCTGAGTGTTTTGAAAAACTTTTCTTAACACCCAATCTCCGACTTGAAATGCCCTGGAATTAACTCGTTTGTTGTAACTCCGTGCCACTCCCTGCTTGTATGCTGCTAATCGTATTGAGGCTTCATCTCGTAACTCGTCTACGGGTGCGAGGCCCGTTGCGCTAGCGATGCTAGAAGTCTGACCATTCGCTTGTGGGTAGCGAGGTGTAGACATAACAAGTTGAATGTTGTATTGCTGGCAAAAGGCTTTGGTCTTATCGCTGATGAATTGGGAGCCGTTGTCGCATACTAACGGATGGTATCCCAAACCTGCTTAAGATGTTTCTGCGGATAAAAGAGATAACTTGAGTGTCCTTGACCTCCTTGAAGGCTTCGGCCTCGATCCACTTAGTGAAGTAATCTGTCATGGCTAAGAGGTAGACGCGTTGCCCTGAAGCTGGTGGGAGTTTCCCAACGATGTCCATCCCCCACTTCATGAATGGCCATGGTGAAGTAAGGGGATGAAGTAACTCTGATGGTAAATGTGGAATTGGTCTATGACGCTGGCACGCGTCACTTTTGTGAGAGTACTCCGCTGCATCTTTATTCATGGTGGGCCAACAGTATCTCATCCTGCTTGCTTTCTTTGCCAGGGTTCGACCCCCTGTGTGGTTGCCACACTCGCCATCATGTATGTCTCGTAATACCACCTGTACTTCATTTTCTTGTACGCATCGTGCGTATATTCCTGACGACATCCACTTGAACAAAATATTATCTTTAAACGTAAATGTGGAAGCTTTTACCTTAAGTTGTTTGGCCTCCTCCTTGTCTTTTGGCAGAACACCTTGCTGCAACCATTCCAGGTAAGGTGTTACCCAGGACGGGTTATTGCCTGGATTGCTTATAGTTAACACGTCAGCTTCCTGGACTATTGATGGTGCATCGAGATACACGAAGGGAATCTTGGTGTATTCTCGTGGGTCTATGGCAGATCCAAGATTAGCTAAGGCGTCAGCCTGTGTGTTAGCGTCTCGAGGAACCTGCTTGATCTCGAAATGCTTGAAATCTTTCACGATCTCGCGCACCTTCTCGAGGTATGCTTTCATCTTTGAATCCCTGGCAACATATGAATCTGTTACTTGGTTCACGATAAGTAATGAATCACAGATTACCTCAATTTCTTGCACGTTAAGATCTCTGGCAACGAGTAAGCCTGCTATGAGTGCTTCATACTCTACTTCATTATTGGTAGCTTTGGACGTATATCGCACAGCCTGGGCTATCCTATCCCCCTGTGGTGACTTCAGAACTACCCCCAGCCCAACACCAACTTGATTTGACGCGCCGTCGGTGTGCATCAACCATTTGTTGTACCTGTTACATTCAACATTTCCTGTTCCTCTTGTTGCGAAGGGGTAGGTGTGAAGTCGACCACAAAATCTGCCAAGGCTTGCGACTTTATTGCTGTTCGAGCCTCATATGAGATGTCGTAGCCATTCAGATGGATGAGCCAACGCGTTAAGCGACCTGACAATTCTGGTTTGGACAGGATACTCTTCATAGGATAGTTAGTTCTCACGATAATAGAATGACTTTCAAATTATGGACGTAACTTAATGGAAGCCATTACTAAAGATAGGACCAATTTTTCCGTAGGAGAATACCTGGTTTCCGCGTCAAGCAGAGTTTTACTTACATAGTATATTGGCAACTGGTTACCGTCTTCCTCGCGGATTAAGACGGCGCTGACTGCGACTTCTGTAACGGCGAGGTAGACATACAGTTTTTCTCCTTGATGCGGCTTTGAGAGCACTTGTGGATTCAATAAGTACTGTTTTAGCTCTTCGAATGCCTTCTCATGTTCTTCCTTCCACTCGAACGACTTATTCTTCTTCAAGATGTCGTAGAACAGTTTGTTTCGATCTGATGAACGGGATATGAATCTGTTCAATGCTGCTATTCTTCTTGTTAATTTCTGGACATCTTTTACGCACTTCGGTGACTCAAGCTCCATTATGGATTTGACCTGTTCCGGGCTTGCCTCTATTCCCCTTTGGGTAACTATATACCCGAGGAACTTCCCTGAGGTGACGCCGAAGGAGCATTTGGTTGGATTTAACTTCATCTTGTATGCTCTTAAGATCTGAAAGGCGTCTCGTAGATGAGCGATGTGATCTTCCGCCTTTAACGACTTGACGAGCATGTCGTCGATGTATACCTTGCATTGTATCCCCCAGCTTTTCCTGAAACATCTTATTAACCAATCTCTGGTAAGTAGCACCTGCATTTTTTAATCCGAAGGGCATAACTTTATAGCAATAAGTTCCTTGATTAGTAACAAATGCCATTTTCTTTTGGTCATCAAGATTCATCATTATTTGGTGATAGCCACTAAACGCGTCCATGAAAGTTAACAACTCGTGTCCTGCCGTCGCGTCCACCATTGCGTCGATATGAGGCAATGGGAATGAGTCTTTAGGACACGCTTTGTTTAAATCAGTAAAATCAACACAGACGCGCCACTTACCATTTTTCTTTTTGACCACTACCACATTTGCTAGCCACTCAGGGTATTTGACTTCCCTGATTTTTCCTGACTTAAGTAAAGATTTTACCTCATCATTGATTACCTGATTTCGCTCGGGGGCGAACTTACGCATTTTCTGTTTTTACAGGTGGCATCTTTGGATTGACGTTCAGAGCATGAGTAATCACGTTCGGGTATATTCCGATCATGTCTTCATTCCCCCAGGCGAAGCAATCTTTGTAGGACCGTAAAAACTCCACCAGTCCTTCCCGTAAAGTTGGCTCTAGATCTGCTCCGATCCGGGCCTTCTTTGAAGGCTCGGATGGGTCGAGAGCTACTTCTTCAAGTTCGGGAGACTCCGGCTTTACGTAGAAGGATGGAATCTTACAGTCCTTTAATTGCTAATCAGATATCTGCTTGCTGATCCCTGCCTTTGAAGTTGCGGAAGCCGTTGCTTTCATGGTTACTGAGTAACACTCTCTTGCGAATCTCTGTTCTCCTTGAATTTCTTGTATCCCCCAGGGGGAAGGAAACTTCACGCATTGGTGATATGTCGACGGGATTGCTTTCATTCCGTGGATCCAAGGCCTGCCCAAAATAACATTAAAAGGTGAGGGACAATCTAGCACTTGAAATTTCACTTGATAGTTCACTCCCTGAGCAATGGTTGGCAGGGAAATTTCCCCAAGCGTGTTGCGTGATTCGCCGCTGAATCCTACTAAAGTCGTAGACTTTTTGACTATGTCGTTAAGTCCAAGACCTAAGCTGTACAACGCATCCAACATAAGCAAGTTAGTGGAACTTCCATTATCAATCAAAACACGTTTAACAAGGAAATTTGCAATTGTCAAGGATATTATTAAACAATCATGATGAACTTCCTCTTCTTCGACATCGTCGAAGGTGATAGGCATGATGGCATGGCTGGAGAGTGTGGGAGCTTTGGGATTTTCTCGTCTGGATTCTCTTGCGATTCTTTTAGCCGCGGAATAGGTTACACCACAAACATCCGTCCCCCCGATAATAACGTTGATAACACCTGCATGCTTGGGGGAGTCGTGCTTTCGGGCTCTTTCCACATTCCGGGCCAAATGCTCCCTGCCGCGCTCAGAGATCAGCTCTTTGAGGTAGCCTTTCCTTAGCAAGTCGACGACTTCTTTCCTTAGCGCGATGCACTCCTCTGTCGTGTGACCGTGATCGAAATGAAAGTCGCACCACCTTGACTCATCTTTACGATGATGTGGTATGTCTTTCTTTCGTGGCCACTTGACAGCGTTTCCCATCGTGCTAAGGGTTTTGACTATCTCTGTCACGCCAACTCGGAAGTTGTGGTGAGACAACTCAGGGGGCAGCTGGGCGTTCTCGTTCTTCTTAACGTATGACGTGTTGACAGTTGGCTTGGTGTGCTGGGAATGATGAGCGACTGAAGGGTAGGGAGCATATCGAGCCTCCCGTTTTCCTTGCCGTCGATCGTTCCGCTGAGGACTCGCCCCCTTCTCAGGATAGGGGTCGTCCTCCTCAAGAATAACATGAGCCAATGCCTTAACCTGTACTTCATCAAAGTTAGAGCAAGGATACTTTGTTAGTTCACGATATAATTCAGGGTTTCGGGATGATATCCCTCGTCGGAAAGCTTCCACTGCCGTCGCTGCATCGCATCCCTCAATGGTTACAAGCTCCTCGTTGTAACGACTGAGGAACGCCTTTAAAGACTCTCGAGGCTTCTGGACTAAGAGGTATAAGTCACTGGATCGTTTTTTTGCATGTCGGCTGCTTGCGAACCTGATTCTAAACCTGTCAACCAACTCAGCAAAAGATGAGATACTCCCAAGTGGTAAATGCGAGTGCCAGTTTAGCGTGGGACCGCATAACGTGTTCCCAAACCAACAACACATGACAGTTTCTTTCATTTCAAAAGGGACAGTACTAATATTCATAGCTTGCTTAAAGGCCGCTATATGCTAGTCGGGATCGGTGGTCCCTTCATATTTTTGAATTTCAAGGACGTGATACTTTCGAGATATGTTAACTCTCGCGATAGCGGGTACAAAGGGCGAATCGGTGTAACCGTCACGCCTTTCTACTGCTATCGGTTGAGGAGCCCCCGGGACTTGAGTGATCCGGTCCTCCAGGGCTCTGAGGCGTTCCTTGAGTTGGACAACCTCACTACTCTCTCGAACTACCCCGGACGTGTTAACAGTTACCTGATTACCCGTTGATGGTCCGGCGCCATTTGGAGTGACGAGATTGGGATCCTCCATATCCAGGCGCCGGGCTACGTCATTAATCACGTCGCTCCTTTGATGGTAAGCCGGAGCCGATTGAACCTGAGACCGAAGCAAGTTACGTTCATTAGTTAAAGCCTCAATTTGTTTTCCATAAACTTCAGTAATTTTAGAGTTAGCCTCTTTTTGGCTGTCTAGATCTTTTTGGAGCGCGAGCATGGTTGCGCGGATCTCTGCGATGGCGCTGGATTCAGCCGTCTGCCTCTCGGAGTTGTTGTTGACTAGCGGCTCTTCTTGGAGAGGCAGTTCTTGGTTCTGGTTGTCATTACCGCCCCTGTTGATGGTGTTGCTAGGGTTGCTGTTGTCGTTGTTGAGATTTTGGTTGTCGTCGGAGTCGATGATTTGGTTGTTGTTCGGCTCGAGATCTCCGACGTGGCTATGAGTTGCATCCATGCTTGATGTTGATTCGGTAGCTTGCTAGGTCGCGACTTCTTTTTTGGCTAGGGCCCCACGGTGGGCGCCAATTGTTTTGGGCGAATTAACTGTGTAAACACGTTGCTTCGCTACCATGAGGGACTCCTAGTCACAAAGTCGTCACGACGTGTTAGAAACGATAATAGCAGAAATTATACGTAAAGAAAATGGAAGAATGGCGAGAATTGTAATGTAATTCGTATTGATCTTCTTAGACGTTGCTCTCGGATACAATTGAAAGAATTCGATCACAATATACTTCTAAAAAAGAAAGGATTGCGATTGAAGAGATGGATGTGAGAATGGCAAGTAATGCTCGAGAGATTATGAGTGCAGAGTGTCGTCCTTCTGCTTATGGATCGTCCTTCCTTAAATAACGCTCCCTTCTCTCCAATTTAGCCGTTGGCTTTTATTCCCCATGATCCCGGAAATCTCGCACGTAGTTACGATTATGGACGTTGGAGATAGTCACCTTGCTATAATGCCGTTAGAGGGATTTAATGGAAGGCGAGATCTTCGGAGCTAATTGCTTCAGAGATCATGGTCGTTTGGGCGTACCTTCGTTGGGCTATGGGCCTTGATTTTGGAGGGCCCAACAGTGCCCCTGGCTTTGTGGGGCTTTAAGTATCTCTTTTGGCTATTCTTGCTTTGTTTCGTTTGTGTTTGTTTTGCAGGTTCCAAAACAGGTTTGGAGCGTGGAAGTTCTTGAAGACCACACGTGTTCAAGCGTTGTTTTTGTAATTTGTATTGTAACTTGTACTTTGTATAGCGCTACTTGTATAAGATGCTTAAAGAGGGTCAAAATGTAGAGAGTAATATGAGTTGTATTAATGAAATGATGATGTTTACAAGTACATCAATAAGAATTCACTTGTTTATAAAAACTCTTATTGTCTTGTCCGCCTCTTGCATCTTGTTTCTTGACTAGTCATTGCGTGCATTTTGCTGCCTGATCATAAGGCTTGGGCCCTTGTTCTTGCCTGTAACGTCACAAGGCGTCCCTTGTTAGTTTTTTCAGCATGTTGTGCGTTGGTGTTATGTAAGAATGTAGTGTAGTTGAATCATGTAAAGGGAATATAAAAGACAGCTTCTGGTATGTACCTTGTTCAGAAATGGTATAGTTTTAGGTTCATCGCGTTCCAACTTCTGGGCACTGCTTTTTGCATCATGCGACATTAACACGTAAGCGCCTTGACCTACAACTTTCGTGATCTGATAAGGTCCTTCCCAGTTTGCTCCAAGCTTTCCAGCATTCACCTCTTGGGTATTCTGGAATACTTTCCTCAACACCCAATCTCCAACTTGAAATGCCCTAGTTTTGACACGTTTATTGTTGATAGGCTACTAGACCAATACCGCAAGTGTACGGGTTGTGTAGTATCAAGGTGTCGATCTCTAGGACTTCGGTAGAATTGATTGAACCGACAATCAAGTAGCTAGGCACATAAGAAGCAACTAAAGAATGAAAAGAAGGAATTCAACTAGCAACCAAATAAAAGGGAGAAAACAAGCAACAAAAGATGCAAATTCAATAAGGGAAAGGCAATCCTAGAGTCTAGGTACTCACATTATGAACCTAGGCAACACTTTGCTAGCATGCATCAATCTTGATCAAATCATAGTTTGGAGTCAACTACCTAATTTCATTGTCTAATCCTATCGAATCAAACAATTGTGCCTAGAATACGATAATCATCCACTTTCATGGCTTGACATCCGGGACTAGGCCCTTTAGGCTCAATAGGGCTATGAATCGGGTCAAGCCCTCATCCACCGGCGTGGCTTGAGTGAGCTCGTCCAACTCAAGCCTCTATCGGTAGGTGAACCTCTCAAGTGATCCCAAATCAATTCTCATATCAAAGGGGCCTCAATCAATCAATCATATAGTTCAAGTGAGGGATGAGGTCTCTCAACACAAATCTCACACCTCACTTCCTATTCACAATCTAACCTCTCGATCGCAATCATCAATAAGGCTCAAATCACAATCAATTTGGCATTAGGCACATAGGATTGAAACAAACCACAATCAAGTCTCAATTCATGCAAGTAATTCAAAGCTCTATCTAGAATCCATGGTGTTTTCCTCAAACCCTAGGATTTGGGAACCTAGCTAAACATAAACACGGAAAACAAAGAAAATGAAGAAGAAGAAAAGAGGAAATTCATACGAAACTTCAATCCATAGATAGAAAAGGCAAGAGTCTCCAACAATTTTCTCCAAATCTTCACAAGAGACTAAGGTTCTAAAATGGGAAAAAGTCCCCAAAAGGGGGAAAGAAGATGCTCTCCTAAAGGAGGAAGGAGGTATTTATACAACCCTAAAAGGAAAAGAGGGCTGAAAGAGGAAAACGGGGGGGCCGCAGCGAGACCCGGGCTTTGACCCGGCCCGAGACCCGGCTGGGTCCGACGCTGGCAACCAACGAGACACGAAATCGAGAGGCAGGGGTGACCCGGGCCCCGACCCAGGCCGTGACCCGGTCGGGTCCGGGTTTGGGGAGTTGGCCACGGCTTGTTCTTGGCAAAAGTGGGCGACCCGGGTTGTGACCCGGCCGGGTCACACGATCGCGGCCCGTGACCCAGCCGGGGACAGGCCCGGATGCGCCGGGTCTTGCCTTCTTTCATCGTCTTTGGCTCTTGCTTTGCTCGGCTTTCGGTTTGCTTCTTTCGGCGACTTCTCGGGCCTCTCCTTGACTCCGTCTTCGAGCTAATGTCGGCTTCTTGAGCTCCTCTTGATCTCCCATCACCAAATCTCTTCCATTTTCACCTGAAAATGCACAAACAAGGCTTAGAGTCCGAACGAAGACACTAAACCGAAAACAACTAAAAAGCTAATTGACTCGGCTAAAGTCGTTGTGCCAAAATCAAAGATAAAACCCAAACAAAAAAACTAGTATAGCATTCAAGTAAGGGGTCGAACCCAAGAGAACTGTGGCTTCTAGTATTAATAAATCTATCAACTAAAGATATGGGGGGAAATCAAAGAGATATATAAACTAAACTGACCTAGGAAACAAATAACAAACAAATAAACAAATAGATAAGAGGCAGGTTCATTCAAAAGATCCACTCATGAAATAATCACTCGATCATAGATTCATCCATTGATTTCATTCACACCTATGGTTAATTCCTATCCTGATCATTAACAATCGCAAGTCCACGGTCCAAGCAATTCTATAACCCTAGGCAAGGACACTTAACCTAGAATTAGCATAGAGAACAAGGATATGCAGGATATAATATCAAACAATCAAGCTACGAGTCAATTGTAAGATAAAACAATCAATTCGATCTCTGTCTTAATCCTAGTCCACGGTCCTAGAATCAAGTTGTCTTCTAGAAAAGAGATGCTCACACAGACAATGAAACTAATCAATTCAGACTATAGAACAATGATAATTCAACAAGTTGGCCAAGCTCAAAGAATCATGCAAAGCTCATGGAATTAAGCACAAAGAGAAGAGATATTAACCAAAGGATAGAAATCAATTACCAAAATCTCACGAGTTCATACATCAGAGCTTCTCCATTGAACAAATCCAAGGAGACTAGCTCTCCAAAACTAAGCTAAACTAAGAAGAATTGAATTATGAATTGGAATAATGAATACCAAAAACCTAAGGAGGCTCCTCCTTATATAGACCCAGGGAACATGCTCCCCTAATCTAATTAGGAAAGAGAAAAGATAGAAAAGGAAAGAGAAAGGTAAAGAAGATAGAAAGAAGATAGATCTTCGGCCCGCATCGGATTCAGCATCGCCGCGGTCGCATCGTCTCCACCGCGCCCGCACTTTCACGACAGAAAAGAATAGGTCGTCTCGGCAGCCACCGCGGTCGCGCTTCTCCCACCGCGGTCGCGGAATTTGGACAAAAACTCTGGCGTCACTTCAGAGGCTGTTTTGACCATCTTCGGCTTGGAATCTGACTTTGGTGTAAAGAGATGAATTGAAGCCCTTTGAGTTAGCTTTCCAATGTCACTAGAGTCAGCTCAATCCGATCTCTGTAGCTCTAGATATAGCCTCCGCAAGCAAGAGGTGTCGCGCAGACAGCTCAAAACGCCTTAAAACTCTTGATTCTTGCATTCTTGTGCCTTCGGCCTAGATATTACAATAATGCTCAAACTCTAACCTAAACACTCTCAATAACATCATAAAATCTAAGAGTTTAACCCATACAAAATAGCCTGAATCACTAATTTAAAAGAGAGAAAAGCAAACCGAAAGCTAATAAAACATGAGCTAATATGCACTCTAAGTATGAGTTAAATGCAAGCAATAATCAGTTGTAACTTCGTGCTATCCCCTGTCTATAAGTTGTTAGTCATACTGTCGCCTCATCCCGTAACTCGTCCAACGTGTCTAGATGATGTAACAAGTTAGGGAGATTTGATTCTTCGGTGGTGAGACCATAGCGAGCAGTGGGCAAAGATACTTCGACGGGCAGTACGGCTTCGCACCCATAAACCAAGGAGAAAGGGGTATGCCATGTAGCAGCCTTGGGTGTCGTCTGATCTGACCATAGGATAAGTGGTAACTTGTCTGCCCACCTCCCCTTGGCCTCCTTAAGCCGCTTCTTTAGATTATTGAGTATCACCTTATTGCTCGCTTCTGCCTGACCATTTGCCTGAGGGTAGCATGGTGTCGACATTACTAGTTGAATGTTGTACTGTTGACAGAATGTTCTTGTCTTGTTGTTGATGAACTGGGACCCGTTGTCGCATACTATAGTGGATGGTATTCCAAACCTGCTCAAAATGTTCTTCTTGATGAAAGAAATAACCTTAGTATCCTTAACTTCTTTGAAAGCCTCGGCCTCGATCCACTTAGATAAATAGTCCGTCATAGCCAAGAGATAGACGCGTTGCCCTGAAGCTGGAGGGAGTTTCCCAACGATGTTCATCCCCCACTTCATGAAGGTAGATGCGGAATTGGTCCATGACGCTGGCACGCGTCACACTTGCGGGAGTATTCTGCTGCATCTTTGTTCATGGTGGGCCAATAGTATCCCATCCAGCTTGCCTTCTTTGCCAGGTTCCTACCCCCGGTATGATTGCCGCATTCCCCATCATGTATATCTCGTAGCACTACCTGTACTTCGTCTTCCTATACGCATCGAGCGTATATACCTGACGACATCCACTTGAACAAAATGTTATCTGTAACTGTAAATGTAGAAGTTTTTACCTTAAGCCGTCGGGCTTCTTCATTGTCTTCTGGTAGGGTTCCTTCCTGCAACCACTTTACATAAGGTGTCACCCATGACGGGTTTTCGTCTGAATCGCTTATTATCAACATGTCAACCTCCTCGACTATAGATGGTGCGTCAAGATATACAAAAGGGATTTTGTTGTATTCCCGTGGATCAATGGCGGACCCAAGATTAGCTAAGGCGTTACCTTGTGCATTAGCATCGCAAGGGACCTGCTTTATCTCAAAATGCTTGAAATTTTTGATGATTTCTAGTACTTTCTTCAGGTATGCTTTCATCTTTGAATCCCTGTCAACATATGAGTCTGATATTTGATTCACAATGAGTAATGAATCGCAAATTACCTCAATCTCTTGCATGTTAAGCTCTTTGGCGACGAGTAGGCCAACTATGAGTGCTTCGTATTCCGCCTCATTGTTGGTAGCTTTGAATGTGCATCGAATAGCCTGGGCTATCATATCCCCCTGTGGTGACTTCCGGACTACCCCTAGTCCGACGCCTACTTGATTTGATGCGCCGTCTGTATGCATTAACCATTTGTCGTTACTTGAGACACTTAACATTTCCTGTTCTTCTTGCTCAGAAGGGGTAGGGGTGAAGTCGACCACAAATCCAGCCAAGGCTTGCGACTTTATAGCTGTTCTAGGCTCGTACGCAATGTCGTAACCATTCAGATGTATCAACCAACATGTTAACCAACCTTATAGTTCTGGTTTTGACATGATACTCTTCATAGGATAGTTAGTTCTCACAATGATAGAATGACTTTCAAAGTAAGGGCGTAATTTAATCGAAGCCATTACTAGAGATAGAACTAATTTTTCCACAAGGGAGTACCTAGTTTCTGCATCAAGTAGAGTTTACTTATATAATATATTGGTGACTGGTTACCGTTTTCTTCTTGAATCAACACAGCACTAACGGCTACTTCTAGCTGTTACCGCCACATATATGTATAGCTTCGCCCCTTGTTGAGGTTTCGACAATACCTACGGGTTAGACAAATACTGTTTTAACTCACTGTTTGAGCTAGAAATCGACCAAGCAAAGTTGGCGACCCCTTAGCCTAGATCGGGCGTGAATTAGGCTAAACGAACTTAGGAATCGAAAAGAATGAATGCGAAAATCGTGTTAGAATTTGTATAGCTCGATTTTATTGATGAATGAATGTATATCGTACAATGTATGACCCCCTCCTATGTTTATATAGGGGCCGAAAAGATATATTGTTACAAGATAGACTAAATAGATATCCATGCCTCTAGATAAATCGTATAAAATAAGATAGAAATAAAGCCTACAAGATAGAAGATATCCCCATCTTGTTCTTCGACGGACGAATTGGCTCGTTTTTGATACCCATTACGCGGATATTCTTCTAGAAGCTCGTCGATGGGCTTCAAGTGTATCTTGCCAACCACTCCAACGCGCACCTCTGGCTTCTTGGTAATTAGGGCCAAACAATACCCCTTTCAATTTCAATTGCCAAATTTCGAATTTCAAATTTGGAATTGGAATTGAACCAATACTCCAATTGCCGGCTTCATGGCCTTGAAAATCTTTGCGTCAGGCCATCATTATTTCGTATTAATACCCCTCAAACGTCTTTCTTTTTAGCAGAAACATCACTTCAACCCGTCGAACGCAGGTACGAAAATCTCTCCTTCTTGCTTAGCTCTTTCGTCTCCCATCTTTCGTTTCTTTCTCAATCCCTGCTATTTCCTGCTTTCCTCTTTAGTTTCTTCGCTTAGTCCCCATCAACTGTTATCATGGCCGAAGCCCCTCTCTTTGCCCCCTCCAATTCGCTAATGCCCCAAGACCAATTTTCGTGTAACCTTACCCCTGACGAGGTGGCTAGGATCGTCGCTGACGGAGGGTTTCCGGCCGGGACGGTGACCCACTGTCCTCAAGACGAGCTTATCGACTGGATTCGCCCTGGATGGATCTGTTTTACTGAGTTCCCATTTGCCCTAGGACTCAAATTCCCGTTCTCCCCTTTTATTAGGGATTTTCTCAAGGATTTAGGGGTTTCCCCTTCTCAAATTATGCCCACAACTTGGCGCATATTGAGATGTGTCGACGAGTTGTCTTCCAGAAAGGGGATAGCTATGACGGTGGGCGAGTTTTTAGTTGCTTATAAGGTAGTGCCTTCTAGGCCGGGTAGGATCTCCGTTCACTCTAGAAACACCCACGACCCCTTGATCCCAAGTGTCAAGAACCCAAACACGGGATGGCAATCACGCTACTTTTTTGTCGAGAGATGCTCTTTGGGTGAAATAGGAGAAATCTATAAAGATGTCTTCCTAGACGCTTGGAACACCACCCGTAAGAGCCTCACCTGTCCCGTTGTTATCTTCTCTTTTTCACTATTATACTGTCTTTACTAGTGTTTCTAACTAGATCCGTTATCTAGTAAGCACATATTGCTAACACCCACCTAGTTCTTTCTTTGTATAGTGCCGAAGAACTTTAATTCCAGAGCATCCAGTGGAAAGTTGATCAAAGTGCTGTTGGCCATTGAATCTAAGAATCGTACTCCCAGCAAAGTCTTCAACGAGCCAGAGAAGCCCAAGGAAGAGGACCATTCCCGGGACGCCAGTTACGAGACTTCGGAACCAGAAATCGAAACTTCTCCCTCCGTTGTGAAGATGTCAAGTACCTCCAAACCCTCCAACTCTGGTAAGACTTTGGCAATCTAACCTTTCCGTATACCGGGTAGCTTTTCCAGTAGAGAATAAACGCAAATAACTTGTTCATGGTACGACTAGGTCGCGAAAGGAACGTCTTAACCGACGCAATGCTTCGACGGATGCTAAGGTCTCAAAGCTCTAATCCCCCTCTAGTGCCAAAGAAGGAAGCTAAGCAAGAACGCCCGACCCAGAAGCGTAAGCTGGAGGACCCCCCTACGGTTGATCTTTCCAAAGACGATCTTCCAGATTTCTGGGGTGCGGTGCTAGAGTCTACCTCTAGCGAGGCTAGGGCCGCCTCTGTCAAGGGCGGAATGGAGCAGGCGTTAACGCGATCAAGAGAGGCTATGAAGAAGGTATGTTCGCGTGACCTTCTTTTTCTTTTCCTTTTGTCAATGCAAACTCTCATTATCATCTTTCTTTACCCTGGCGCTCGCCACAGGCAACCCAGGAGTTTGCTCTTGCCATGGACGTGCACATGAGGGAATTCAGCCAGCTAAGGATCAAGGAAAGGCAAGCCTCAGAAGCCGTGGTAGAGGCTGGGCGTCAAAACCGCATCCTCGAGGAAGCACTGGGCAGTCATCGGGCTCAAGTGGCCAAGTTGCAGGAAGAAGTGTCCAAGCAGTCGGGGATGATTGCCGAGCTTCAGGGGACCGCGAGCGAGTTTTCTCAGCAAGTGGTAAGGATTGGGACCTACTACTCCACCAAGGCAAAAATAGAAGTCTTGGAAAGTGTTGCTAATGGGGAGAGTGGCCGATGGAACTTGGAGGAACTGAAGTCCACCTTCGAGGCCTTGTTCCCCCCGGGTTCCAAGGTCCCAGGAGAGGATTTTCTGCCTGACGAAGATTTGGATGACGACGCCAACTCTCCAGCTTCGATGGAGGATGTTCCAGCTGCGGGTTCCAGCGATGTTGTCCAGAAGCACAAAGATGAGCAGTTCCCATCGCCAGCCCCTTCTCCAGCCAAGTGATTACTCTTAAGTGCTTGTCTTTTGATTTTCTTTGCTTTAAGTACTTTTCTTGGCAACGTTGTTTGCAAAAAACTTTTTTCTTTAAGAATGATTTCGGTGTGGCCCGGGTGCCAAGACTCTTATTTGCGGGGGAAAACTTCGTACCCCTGATGTAGGAACTTCTATCTATAGGCCCACTGTATGGCCTTGTTAATTTAGCTATATGTATTTTGTTTGGGCAATGCATGCCTTAGTAAATAGGCGCTTGTTTGCCAATTCCTTAGCTGTGTGCTCAGTAGCGTTTGAAGCAAATTTCGGGCAGGCTTGATCGATATTGAAGCCCAGTCCTTGCTACTTAGCTAGCTTTTGGGAACGTGCCCTGTTCCCATAATCTTAGTAAGACACGGCTCCAGATGCCCTGGCTAGTAATCGGGATATTTCACTTGAATAAGTCTTGCCAGAAGGCCTAGTACCCCTTGTCCTCCTAGGGAGTATATACTATACTTTGGAGAATGTACCTAGAGAAATGTGCCCGTGTCTCAAACAAGTATAAGAAACCGCATACGCATATCTCTAGAGCAGGGGTCTAAAAAAGATTTTGGTAGATGTAATCCCAGTATTCACGTAACTAGTAAAGTGATTGGAGTGTGATGATGCGGTTGGTGGTGAATTCACCACCCCTTGTGTTTAACCGATGCAAGGATCACCTATATCTAGAGACTGTGTCTAGAAAAGCGAGCTTGCCCTTGCTAGAAGTGGTATAAGTACCTAGTGCGTCTTAGCGGTTATTGTTTGTAAGAAACAAGCTTGTTTGTACGAAATGCTAACGTTAGCTTTGTGATGTTAAATGTTGAGGGTTTATCTAGGTTGTACAACCAGTTAGTGTGTGTGGATTAATCCGTTGGATGCTAGCATATGTGTCAGGCGGCTTGCGCCTTATTCGTGGATCCGAATGTTCGTGCGAGTTTTGCAATACTGGCGATACTTGCCTGGGCCTCTTATGGGCCGAACCATTACGTCCACGAGTTTTGTGGGATTTCTGGCGATAAATGCCTAGGTCACTTATGGGCCTAATCGTTACGTCCACGAGTTTTGTGGGAATGTTTGCCTTTCCGTAGCTTGATCGGGGCTACTAGGCGGGTACCCTGGTGTATCTTTTTGTATCGTGCGAAGTTTGCAAAGGCGTGCTCTCGAGAAGCACATTCTTGTTTAATGTGTGTTTAACCGAAGTAATGTGTAACAAAATTCATTCATAACTCAAAAGAATCACAAGAACGCGAAATAGTGTACTAACTGGTACTAATCACTAGAACTATGATCTAGAAATAAAAGTGGGGTGATGGTTCAGGAACCCCCTTGCATCCCCCCGAAAAAGAAGAAAATCCAAGACCTTCTAATATGCAAACTAAATTAAGTAACTAGAGATAGGGTTTCTAGAAATAATACTTCTTGAGGTGAGTGGCGTTCCAACTCCTAGGCACTGGTTCTCCTTCTTCGGACTCCAACTGGTAAGCTCCTTGCCCTACCACCTTCATAATCCGGTAAGGTCCTTCCCATCCAGGTGCTAGTTTTCCCGCGTTTTGCTCCGCTGTGTTCTGGAACACCTTGCGAAGTACCCAGTCACCTACTCGAAAGACTTCAACTCTCACGTTCTTGTTATAGCTCCTGGATACTTGCTGCTGGTATCGAGCTACTCTGAGATGGGCTGATTCCCGTAATTCTTGGACCGTGTCTAGATTTGCCTCGAGTTGCTCCTTGTTCTGGTCAAGTGTAGCCAGACCATACCGCGCGGTCGGGACCTGGATTTCAGCTGGAATGACTGCTTCGCACCCGTATACCAGAGAGAAGGGGGTTTGCCCCGTTGCTTTCTTGGGATTGGTGCGATCAGCCCAAAGTACGTAGGGTAACTCCTCTGCCCACCTGCCTTTGGACTTGGTTAGCCTTTTCTTCAGATTGTTTATGATCACCTTGTTTGAGGCCTCTGCTTTCCCATTTGCCTGGGGATATCTGGGAGTGGATGTAACCAGGTCAATGTTCCACCCCTGGCAGAAATCTCTCATTCTCTGGCTAATGAACTGGGAACCGTTGTCACAAACGATTGTCGCTGGGATTCCGAAGCGGCATAGGATGTTGCGCTCGATAAACGAGATCACGTGTTTGTCCTTGATTTCTCTATACGCCTCAGCCTCGATCCATTTGGAGAAATAATCGGTCATAGCCAGGAAAAATACCTTTTGCCCCGTAGAAGGAGGCAGCTTCCCTACGATATCCATCCCCCACCTCATGAAGGGCCAGGGAGTAAGGGTTGGATGTAGGCTCTCAGAGGGCTGGTGAGAAGTTGGTGCGTGTCGCTGGCAAGCCTTGCATTCCTGGGCGTACTTGGTGGCGTCGCGTCGTAGCATTGGCCAGTACCACCCGTGTCTAAGTATTTTGTTTGCCAAGCTCCTTCCCCCAGCGTGGTTCCCGCAATATCCTTCATGGATTTCTCTCATAACACTCTCTGTCTCTTCTCCTTCGACGCACCGCTGCAAGACCCCAGATGAAGATTTGTGGTAGAGTGTGCCCTGGTGGACCACGAATCGTGTGGCCTTTGCTCTCAAAGCTCTTGCCTCTGTTTTATCCTCAGGCGCCTTCTCGTGGATTAGCCAGTCCAGGTATGGTTTGATCCAGCTGCTGGGTTTTGATCCAGAGTGTGTGTCAGGGCTGGTTACTGGAAGCGCGCGTAGCATGGATGTCTCTTTAGGATGCTTAATCGCCGAGTAAAGGAGGTGTACAAGCGGGATCTGAGAGTATTCATCTGGATTGAGTACTGAGCCTAAACCTGCTAAGGCGTCGGCCGACGTATTGTTCTCCCTGGGTACCTGTTCGAAGGTAACTTGCTGGAATTCTTGCGCCAACGCCTTCGCCTTCTCTAGGTAAAGAGCCATCCTCTCGTCTTTTGCTTCGAACAGGCCTAGTACTTGGTTGATCACCAAGAGAGAGTCGCACCTCACTTGCAGATTTTGGATTGCCAGGTCACGCGCTAGCCCTAATCCGAAAATTAATGCTTCGTACTCTGCCTCGTTGTTTGTGGCGTTGAAGTCGCATCTTATGGCTTGAGCTAGCCTGTCTCCCTTGCTTGATTCCAAGATCACCCCTAGTCCTATCCCTTTGGCATTGGAAGCCCCGTCTGTGTTGAGCGTCCACGTGTCGTATGTCTTGCTTGGAATAGGAGCGGGTGTGCTTGCGTTCGCAGCTTCCTCTAAATCTGGTGTGAAGTCAGCGACGAAGTCAGCCAGGACTTGTGACTTTATGGCCTTGCGAGGCTCGTATTTAATGTCATAGCCACTGAGTTGCACCGCCCACTTGGTCATTCGTCCAGAGAACTCCAGCTTCTGCATCACTTGCCGCAGAGGATAGCTGGTTTGCACCGCAATCGTGTGCGCTTCGAAGTAAGGACGTAGCTTATTTGAGCTCATGACGACGGCGAGGACCAGTTTTTCGAGGGGGTGTATCTAGTCTATGCTGAAGTCATTGTCTTGCTTACGAAGTAAACTGGCATCTGTTGTCCGTCGGCTTCCCTGACTAGAACCCCGCTCAGTGTGCTTCCTGATACTGCTAGATATAGCTGCAAGGTTTCTCCTGGTACCGGCTTAGCTAGCAGCAACGGATTGGAAAAATAACCCTTGAGTTCCTAGAAGGCCTTCTCGTGTCGTTCGTCCCACTGGAAGCTTTTGTTTTTCTTGAGTATGTCGTAGAACAAGCGACACTTGTCGGCTGACTTGGATATGAACCTGTTAAGGGCGGCGATTTTTCCTGCGAGCTTTTGTACTTCCTTGATGTTCTTGGGCGATCTCAGGGAGGCTATTGCTTTCACTTGGTCGGGACTGGCCTCAATCCCCCTTTTAGTTACGATGTAACCTAGAAATTTTCCAGACTGGGCTCCAAACGTGCACTTTTGAGGGTTAAGCTTCATATTGAATTTTTCGAGAATGCTGAAAGCCTCCTCGAGGTGCTGTTGGTGCTGTATTGCCATCGTGCTTTTGACCACCATATCGTCGATATACACCTCCATGGTCTTCCCGATCTGATTCTGGAACATATGGTTAACGAGACGCTGGTAAGTGGCACCAGCATTCCTTAAGCCGAAGGGCATAACTCGGTAACAATATGTCCCCTGTCCTGTTATGAAAGACGTCTTCTCTTGATCTTCGGGGTGCATCTGGATCTGATGATAGCCGCTAAAGGCGTCCATGAACGTCAAGAGTTCGTGACCAGCGGTGGTGTCGACCATCGTGTCTATGTGTGGGAGCGGGAAAGAGTCTTTAGGACAGGCCTTGTTCAGGTCGGTAAAGTCCACGCAAACCCTCCGCTTCCCATTCTTCTTGGGGACGACCACCACGTTAGCTAGCCACTCTGGATATTTTACCTCTCGGATTTTGCCTGTGTCTAATAGCTTCCTTACTTCTTCGTCCACCGCCTGGATCCGTTCCTGGGCAAACCTTCTTCTTTTTTGCTTTACAGGGGGAAGCTAGGATCGGTGTTGAGCTTGTGTGTGATTACCCCTGGATCAATTCCAGTCATGTCCTCGTGGCTCCACGCAAAGCACTTCTGGTGTTTCTCCAGAAAAGACACGAGCTCTGCCTTGATGGACGTGTCTAGTCCGACACCCAGGCGAACGATCCGCCCTTCCCCTATTGCCACCTCCTCCACTTCTTCTTCTTCCTCTCGGTTCTGGACGGGAGGGGTAGCGCTCTGTAATTGTTATGCCTGCGGCCCAGCGGCCGTAGGCTTTAGAGCAGTCTTGTAGCATTCTCTGGCTAGCCTCTGATCTCCTCGGATCTCTTGTATTCCCTTTGGCGTAGGGAACTTTACTGTCTGGTGATAGGTGGAAGCCACTGCCTTCATGTCGTGCAGCCAGGGACGCCCCAAGATCACGTTGTAGCTGGATGGGCAATCTATCGCTAAGAATTCCACTTGCAAGTTTACTCCTTTTGCGAAGGTTTGTAGGGTTATGCTTCCCGTGGTATGCTTCACTTCTCCGCTGAATCCCACGAGGGGAACTGGTTGCCTGTGGAGGTCGTTTTCTGACAAACCCATCTCCTTGAGGGCGGTGAGCGTTATAAGGTTGGTTGAGCTACCGGTGTCGACCAGTATTCTCCTCATTAGGACGTTTCCTATGTGTAAGGAGATCACTAAGCCGTCGTGGTGGGGTCCAACCTGATTCTCGATGTCAGAGTCGTCAAAGACTATTGCTAACCCGGTGGGCTGTCTAGGTCGTCTCTCTAGATGGGTTGGTTTCCCCAGGTACCCCTCTCGTGCATGTCTCTTGGCTGCCGAGTAAGTAAAGCCACACACGCTTGAACCTCCGGTGATCACATTTACCACCCTTTCCGGAGTAGGGGGTGTTTTCTCGCCTACCCTTCTGGAGTAGGGATTATCTAGAAGATCGCGAGGAACTCTGGCGTCTGGGGCCGCTTCTCAGATCTTCCCTTTAGAAATCAAGTGCGCCACTTCCCTCCTAAGCATAATGCAATCTTTAGTCCAGTGGCCGTGGTTGTCGTGGAACTCGCACCACTTATTCTCGTCGGCGCCGGCCTTGGGCGCCTTATCTTTTCTGGGCCACCTAACCAGATCTCCCATCTTGGAGAGATTCTTCACCAGTTGTGATGGCGAGATTTTGAGGTTGTAGTCCTCCAGGGGTGGAGGCAATGGGTCGCACTCCTTCTCCGTCGGTGGCTTGTTGCGTGCTACGTTAACCCGTTTGGCTAGGTGTCTATCGTAGGATCGATCGCGCTTGCCCCTTCTCTGGTCGAAGGGCGATCGCCTCCTTTCTGGATACTCCCTCTTGCGATCATTTCCGCCCCTCCTATCGGATCCTCTAGGTTCTGCCGATCTTCTTCGTAGGGACCTATCTTCCTCCAATCGTACGTGTGCTAGTGCCTTGGGCTGGACCTCCTCGAAAGTAACACATGGGTGTTTGGTTAGCTCCTGGTACAATCCTCCGTCCGGTATGATTCCTTGTCGGAAGGCCTCGATCGCGGTAGTAGTATCGCAATTCGGGATGGTTACTTTCTCCTTGTTAAAGCGATCTAGAAAAGCTCTTGTGGTCTCATGGTTCTTTTGTTTGACCCGGTACAGGTCCCTAGATTGCTTCTCAAACTTGCGACTACTCGCGAACTGGCTCCGGAAGGTATCCGAGAGGTCGGCGAAGGACTTGATGCTCCCTCTAGGTAGCCCGATGAACCAGGTGAGGGCTGGTCCAGTCAGGGTCGTCCCGAACTCCTTGCACATCACGAATTCCTTTGAATGACTGGGAACCGAGCTAGTCATCATCTTTTGTTTGTAGATGGCTATGTGCTCGTTAGGGTCCGTGGTGCCGTTGTACGGGTTCATGGTGGGGATAGTGACTTTTCTTGGTATTTCGGCCCGAGCGATCCTGAGGACGAAAGGTGACTCGTCGTATCCATCGTGGGCCTCTGGTTGCACCGGCTGATATCCGGTGTGGCTCCTAACAACCTGGTCGGAGATGGCCCCGATCTGCTCCAAGACCTTCCTTCGGATGAGGGCGTCTAGATCGATATCCTGGTGTCTCTCAGTGTAAGCATTCTCCGCTATCCATACGTTCCCGGAGCGGGTTCGATAGGTGTTACCCGGAGGTGTGCCCTGGTTTCCGGGGGTCTCCCTATTTGTCGCTTGTTCGCGATTGCTCTCGGGGTTAGGCGCCTGCTGAGTGTTCACGACTCCGCCTTGGGTGTCGTTCCCGTTGTTTCCCCCAGAAGTCCCCTCTCCGGAATCGAAGTTTAACCGAGTTACCAGACCCTCAGTATTTCTGGGCACGATGGCGGGTTGCCTTGCCGTGGTGAGCAACTGGTTCTGGCTCCTGAGTTGGTTGTTTTCGTTAGTCAAGCGCTCCATGCTGGCTTCAAAGAAGCCTTTTTGTTGCTCGAGTTCCTTCTGGAGAAGCTCCATGCGACGCCGAACGTCCGCCATCTCGTCCTCTCGCTGCTTAGACAAGATTTCTTCTTGTTGGGTGGCGTTGTTCTTGTCTGGCACGAACTCCCCGGATTCCGACATTGTCGTGGATGAGAAACTTGAGCAGCAAGTGATCCTTTGTTCGTAAGTTGCCAAATCCTTGGCCCCACGGTGGGCGCCAAATTGTTAGAGCTAGAAATCGACCAAGCTAAGTTGGCGACCCCTTAGCCTAGATCGGGCGTGAATTAGGCTAAACGAACTTAGGAATCGAAAAGAATGAATGCGAAAATCGTGTTAGAATTTGTATAGCTCGATTGTATTGATGAATGAATGTATATCGTACAATGTATGACCCCCTCCTATGTTTATATAGGGGCCGAAAAGATATATTGTTACAAGATAGACTAAATAGATATCCATGCCTCTAGATAAATCGTATAAAATAAGATAGAAATAAAGCCTACAAGATAGAAGATATCCCTATCTTGTTCTTCGACGGACGAATTGGCTCGTTTTTGATACCCATTACGCGGATATTCTTCTAGAAGCTTGTCGATGGGCTTCAAGTGTATCTTGCCAACCACTCCAGCGCGCACCTCGGGCTTCTTGGTAATTAGGGCCCAACACTCACCAAACGCCTTCTTGTGCTCTTCATTCCATTCCAACAATTTGTTCTTCTTCAAAATGTCATAGAATAGCTTGTTTCGGTCCGAAGAGCGAGATATGAATCTATGTAATGCTGTTATCCGCCTTGTTAGCTTCTGAACGTCCTTGACACACTTTGGTGATTGCAACTCCATTATGGCTCTGACTTGTTCTGGGCTCACCTCAATACCCCTTTGGGTCACGATGTACCCAAGGAATTTACCTGAGGTGACGCCGAAGGAGCACTTCGTCGGGTTCAACTTCATCTTATAACTTCGCAGGATTTGGAAGGCGTCTTGCAGATGAGCAATGTGGTCCTCCGCCTTTAATGACTTGACGAGCATGTCGTCGATGTACACCTCCATCGTATCCCCCAGCTTTTCCTGAAACATCTTATTAACCAATCTCTGGTAAGTAGCACCTGCGTTTTTTAATCCGAAAGGCATAACCTTATAAGAATAAGTTCCCTGATTAGTTACGAATGCCGTTTTTTCTTGATCCTCGGGATGCATCATGATTTGGTGATAGCCACTAAACGCGTCCATGAAAGTTAACAACTCGTGTCCTGCCGTTGCATCCACCATTGCATCGATATGAGGCAATGGGAATGAATCTTTGGGACACGCTTTGTTTAAATCAGTAAAGTCTACATAAACGCGCCATTTTCCATTTTTCTTTTTCACTACTACCACATTCGCAAGCCAATCAGGATACTTAAGCTCTCGTATTTTACCAAACTCAAGTAAAGATTTTACCTCGTCATTGATTACCTGATTTCTTTCGGGTGCAAACTTACGTCTTTTCTGCTTTACAAGTGGCATCTTGGGATTGACATTTAGGGCATGTATGATCATGGTAGGATCTGCTAATCATATCTTCATTTGCCTATGCAAAACAATCACAGTAGGACCGTAGAAACTCCACCATTTTCTCACGTAAAGTCGGCTCCAAATCCTCCCCGATCCTGACTTTCTTAGATGGCTCTGATGGGTCGAGGGCGACTTCTTCAAGTTCTGGCGCCTCCGGATTTACGTAGAAGGCTGGAGCTCTACAGTCCTTTAATAGCTAAT
The DNA here is from genome assembly GCA_963924305.1 of Polygonum maritimum. Taxonomy (NCBI): domain Eukaryota; kingdom Viridiplantae; phylum Streptophyta; class Magnoliopsida; order Caryophyllales; family Polygonaceae; genus Polygonum; species Polygonum maritimum. Next base: position 22,179,383 of record OZ002728.1, on the reverse strand, counting down.
CGGACGTCTTCTTTCTGGTTTCAGGCTTCGATTTCTTGGAAGTCGTCGCCTTCATTGTAACCGAGTAGCACTCCCTTGCAAGCTTCTGTTCTCCTTGGATCTCTTGTATCCCCCAATGTGAGGGAAACTTTACGCACTGATGATAGGTCGACGGGATTGCTCTCATCCCATGGATCCATGGCCTACCCAAGATTACATTGAAGGGTGAGGGACAATCAAGAACTTGAAATTTTACTTGATAGTTTACTCCTTTGGCTATGGTTGGAAGAGAAATTTCTCCTACCGTGTTACGCGATTCTCCGCTGAATCCCACCAAAGTCGTAGACTTTTTTATGATGTCATCAAGCCCAAAGCCTAAACTGTACAAGGCATCCAACATAAGTAGGTTAGTAGAGCTTCCATTATCGATCAAAACGTGTTTAACCAGGAAATTAGCAATTGTCAAGGAGATTATTTAACAATCATGATGGACTTCCTCTTCTTCGACATCGTCGAAGGTGATTGGCATGACGGCGTGACTAGCACGCGAGGGTGCTTTGGGGCTTTCTCGTCTGGCTTCCCTTGCAATCCTCATAGCTGCAGAATAAGTGACACCACAAACCTCTGATCCCCCGGTGATGACGTTGATCACTCCGGTATGCTTGAGGGAGACAGGTAGCTTGGCTTTCTCTATGTTGCGAGCTAAATGCTCTCTTCCGCGCTTTGATATCAACTCTTTGAGGTGTCCTTTCTTCAACAATTCGGCCACCTCCTTTCGTAACGCGATGCATTCATCAGTCCGGTGGCCATGGTCGAAATGGAAGTCACACCACCTTGACTCATCTTTTCGGTGTGGGGGGACGTCCTTCTTTCGTGGCCACTTGACGGCGTTCCCCATCGTGCTTAGGGTTCGGACGATCTCAGTCGCGCTTACTCGGAAGTTGTAGTGAGACAACTCAGTAGGGCTGGACAAAATCCGGTCCGGACTAGATTTTTGGACCGGACCCCGGTCCGGTCTCCGGTCCATTAAAATAGAAGTTGCCGATCCCGGTCCTGGTCCGGACCGGATTTTAATAAAAAAATAAAATTTTTTTTTTTTAATGTTATATAGTGGATTTTTAATATATAAGTTTCACATTTATATTATATACTTAATAATATTATACTTTTCAATAATCATATATGATTTCTTTAACTATATTATAATTTTTTTATATAAAAATAATACTTTTCATAAAAAAAATTATTTTATTAAAAAAAATAATAATCCGGTCCAAACCCGGACCGGACCGGACCGGATTTTCCCGAACCGGTCCCCGGTCCATTCTTTTGCATGTTCCCGGTCCCGGTCCGGTCCGGTCCTGGACCGGTGCGCAACCCTACAACTCAGGAGGCAATTGGGCGTTCTCATTCCTCCTATCTTGCCTTGCATACGTCTTGTTGATGGTTGGTTTGGCGTGTGGTGAATGATGAGTTGCAGGGGGGTATGGAACGTAACGTGCTTCTCGCTTGCCCTGCCTTCGATCATTACGATGGAGACTTGCCCCCTTTTCTGCAAAGAGGTCATCCTCCTCTAGCCGAACATGTGCTAACGCCTTAACCTGCACTTCATCAAAGTTCGAGCAAGGATATTTTGTTAGCTCACGATACAATTCCGGGCTACGGGATGATATTCCCCGTCGAAATGCTTCCACAGCTGTGGCTGCGTCGCATCCTTCGATGGTTACGAATTCCTCGTTGTAACAACTGAGGAATGCCTTTAGGGACTCTCGAGGCTTTTGAGTAAGTCGGAATAAGTCGTTTGATCGCTTTTTGGCATGCCGACTACTTGCGAACCTGATCCTGAACATGTCAACCAACTCAGCAAAAGATGAGATACTTCTAAGTGGTAAATGAGAGTGCCAGTTTAGTGCGGGACCTTATAACATGTTCCCGAACCATCGACACATAACAATTTCCTTCATTTCAAAAGGTACGGTGCTAATGTTCATGGCTTGCTTAAAAGCCGCAATATGTTAGTCGGGATCGGTAATCCCTTCATATTGCGGGACCTCGGGAACGTGATACTTTCGGGATATATCGACTCTCGCGATAGCGGGTATAAAGGGGGAGTCGGTACAACCATCTCTCCTTTCTACCGCTATTGGTTGAGGCGCCCCCGGGACCTGAGTAATCCGGTCTTCCAGGGCCCTAAGGCGTTCTCTTAATTGAACAACCTCAGTATCCTCCCTGATAGCCCTTGACGTGTTACCGTTTACCTGATTACCTATTGACGGACCAGCGTTGTTAGGAGTGACGAAGCTTGGATTGTCCATATCCAAACGCCTGGCGACGTCGTTCAATATGTCATTCCTAGGATGGTAAGCCGGAGCCGATTGTACTTGAGATCGAAGCAAATTACGTTCGTTAGTCAAAGATTCAATTTGCTTTTCATAAATCTCGGTAAACTTAGCATTAGCCTCCTTTTGGCTATCCAACTCTTTCTGAAGAGTTAGCATGATTGTGCGGAGTTCTGAGATGGCGCTAGATTCGCCTCCCCGCTGATCAGAGTTGCCTTCGGTATTCATAATTCTCTCAGTAGGCACTTCACGATAGTTGCCACCGTTGCTAGAGTTGCGGTTGTCACCGTCATCATGGACTTGATTGTTGATTGGCTCAAGATCTTCCACTTGGCTGAGAGTTGCGTCCATGCTGGTGGAGGTTTCGTAGCTTTGCTCTAGCGTGGCTTCTTTTTTGGCTAGGGCCCCACGGTGGGCGCCAATTGTTTTGGGCGAATTAACCGCGTAAACGCGTTACTTCGCTACAATACGGGAATCCTAGTCACAAAGTCGCCACAACACGTTACAAGCTATGGACAAAGTATAAATAAAGAGAATTGACGAATGCGATAAGAAATATAATTGAAGAAATAAGAGGATGCTCTATATTGATCGTGTGTGATTGTTGTTCTTTGTTACAAAAGAGTTTCTATCTCAGTACAAAAGTATGATCTCTCAATTGATCGAAAAAAGGAATGCTTGATTGTATGGTTTTTTTGCAGGAATTCCAGTGTGTCAATCGTGTCTTCTCCCTTCCTTTTATATGCTGACTTCCCTCAATTGACCGTTGGCCATGGCTGAGTCAATCCCGAAGATTTCGCTCCTAATCTTCATGGCGTAACTGCCCGAGATCTCCGCCTTCTTCTTCGGGAGTTTATTTTTAACGTTGCATCGTTCTAACGGATGGACCGTGTTTTAACTTGATTTTGGGCTTTTTCACCAGACCCAACAACCACCGCGACGGGAAACTCTATTTCGAGCCGAAAATCATTAATTCCTTGCTCTTTTTTTTTTTTTTTTTGATTGCGGAGCTACTAGCTCGAACAAGCCAAAATTAGGCTACCTTTTAGTTACAAGGATAACCTAAATCATCACTTCGGATGATCTTTAAAAAATCAAACAGCGAGGGATGTTGACTCAACAAGAACCTCGACTGAGTTACAGACAAATGCGAATAAGGAAAAGACGAAGATTGAAATGGAATAGCTGCGTTGAGTCTTTGAAGATCGACTTGTCTTCTTGTCAGGAAATCAGCAGCAGCATTAGACTCCCTGAAACAATGATAAAAAACAACAAAAGGGATAACCGAAATAAGATTTCTAATGTCTTCTATGATAGAGTGTATTTCCCAAGGAACTTTCCATAGGCGTTTTAAAGAATTAATAACTATAAGATTGTCTCCTTCTATTATCAATTGTTGAATTTGAGAATAGTCAAAGTTCTGTAAAGAGTATAGTAAAGCGGATGCTTCAGCCTGGACTATTGTCATTGTTGGAAATTGGTGGCGACCAACGGCTCTTAGAAAACCATTGTGGTCCCTTAAGATGAAACCACCATGAGTTGTGCCAGTTTTAAGTCTAGAAGCGTCAAAATTTAGTTTAAACGATTGCGGAGGCGGTTTTTTCCAAGTCGTATGATTTTTCCGTTTGGGTCTCTTTGGTAGCTGTTTATTATTCGTCTCGAGACCCTCCCAGGCTAAAGCACCTGCGAAGGCCAAATCAGATGGGAATTTATTTTTATTTATTCTTCCTGGATCAAATATTTTTGCATTCCTATGGGCCCACACAAACCACCATAGGAATGCAAGAGGTATTGTTTTATTGTTTTTTGTCATCGATTCTCGTATGTTTTGGTGGAAAGAGTAAGAGGTAGTTAATTGGAAAGAGTAATTTAATAGTTTTTCTAGTCGAATTATCATGGCTTTTGTAAACGGACAATGGAAGAATAGATGATTTAGGTTTTCATCTTGGAGCTCGCAGAGGGAGCACAGATTAGGCACGGAGTTATAAAATCGGTTAATTCTATCCGTAGTGGGGAGGCAGTCAGCACAAGATTTCCATAAAAAGTTTTTAATTTTTGGTGGGAGTTTAGACCTCCAAATCCAATCAAAATTATTAGTACCACGGCTAATTGGAGTAGTTAAGAGTGATGTTGCAGACTGAACCGAGAAGACCCCATCCGTTGCAGGCAACCAGATGAGTCTATCAACAGAGTCTGTAATTGGTATTCTAATATGAATCATGATATCAACAACATGTGGTGGCACCAAATGTTGGAGAAGATCTAAGTTCCAAGACCTTGACGGAAGAATAAGATCGGAAACCCTAAGGTTTGGATCTGAATTATCCATAAAAGGTGATAAGTCCAAATTTTCGATCCAAGGATCCGTCCAAAATTTAATGTTTGATCCATTACCCAAAAGCCATCGTAGGCCTTTGGAAAAGATATCTCTAATGTTGATTAATCTCCCAAACTGCCAAGAACAGTTATTCTTTTGGTAGTCAAACAATGAGGAAGTGGTTAGATATTTTTCCGTAATGACTTTGACCCAAACATTTTGAGGTTGAGTCACAATTTTCCAAAGAAGTTTCATTTGTAGCGAGATGTTAGTATTCTCCGCCGAACGAAGGCCTAGGCCCCCATTCTCTCTAGGGGAACAAATACGATCCCAACTAATAAGAGGATGGTGATTTGGACAAAATTTGTTCCAAAAGAAAGACTTACAAACCGCATCAACCTGCTTGAGCACGCTCTGTGGAAGCATGAAACTATGCATGAGATAGTTAATTTTGCTTAAGAGACAAGATTGGATGAGCACAACCCTACCTGCTTGCGAAATAGAGCTAGCTTTCCATTGCGAAAGTTGTTTCTTTAAGTTGGACACAGCATCTGAAAACATAGAAATCTGCACTCGTCCTTTAAGGATAGGAATTCCAAGATATTTTTCCATAGTTGCTGTAATTTGGATATTTAGAATGCTTGCTAAAGCCATGGATGCTGATTGATCAATATTGGCCGACGTCTGTAGAGAGCTTTTATGATAGTTAATTGCCAGTCCAGAGACTTGAGTAAATTTGTTGAGAATGTTTTTTATAAATACCATATTGGTGATACTAGCGTTCGCAAAAATAATTGTATCGTCGGCAAAACTGAGGAAGGGTAAGACCGAACCATTCTTAGTTAGTTGAATGCCAACATGGTTTGGGATTTGTAAGGATTCTTGTTGCAGAGTTCGAGATAAATATTCCATACATAGAACAAAAATAAAAGGTGACATAGGGTCGCCTTGACGGATTCCACAAGTAGAAATAAATTCTGACCCAGGTTCATTGTTAACTAGAACAGAAGTGGAAGAAATTGTGATACAAGTCATGACCAAGTTCACCCAATGGGGATGAAAGCCGAACTTGGTAAGAACAAGACGGATAAAATTTCAGCTGATTTTATCGTATGCTTTTTCTAAGTCTAACTTGATGGCCATCCAACCGAGGCGGCCTTTTTTCTTTTTATGGAAAGAATGAAAAATTTCATGAGCAATAAGGACGTTGTCTTGAATCAAGCGACCTTTAACAAAGGCACTCTGAAGGGGGTGGATAATTGACAGTAAAATATGTTGAATCCTGTTAGACAGTACTTTGGTAATCGCCTTATAGACGGTATTACACAGACTAATAGGCCTATAATGATTTATAGAGCTAGGCACATCAATTTTAGGAATTAAAGTAATAAATGTTTTGTTTGCAGCGGTAAGCATTGATCCAGAATGAAAGAAGGCTATAACTGCGCGAACAACCGAGGAGCCAACAGTCGGCCAATAGTTTTGGAAAAATTCTGCGGTAAAGCCATTCGGCCCCGGCGTTTTATTCAAGGCTAAATCGAATATTGCAGCTTTAATTTCAGCTGGCGATGGTGATTTTGAAATTGCAATGTTATCAATATCAAAAATAAGAGAAGGAATAATACTCAAATCCTGAGGATGGATACTCAAACAGTGATTAGATTGGAAACGAGAAGCAAGTTCCGAAGTATGCCCGAGATTGAGTCATGATCAAAGATGACCAAACCATCACTAGTCTGGAAAGAGGAGATATTTTGTTTGAATCTACGTATTTTGGAGATAGTTTGGAAATACTTTGTGTTTTTATCTACATTTAAAAGATGATTAGTTTTGGCTCGTTGAAGCCAGAACCTATGGTGAAATTCCATTAAGGCATTGTATTTATTAAGATGTTGTTGTAATTTAAAGAGAATGTTTTGGTTGCTTGGGTCATGTAAGAGATCATCTTGTAATTTTTGCAATTGTTTTTCAGATATTTATAATTGTTCAAAATTATTATTTATATATTGTTTGGCCCAATCTTTAGAGTATTTTTTTAGTAATTGCATTTTCATTGTAATTTTAAACATATAGGAGCCCGTAAGTTTATATTGCCATACCTTTTGAACTAACTTAGCATAAGAGGGTTTGTCAATCCAAGCATTTTCAAATCTAAAGGGATATTTTAAAAATTTCTTTTTAACCCCTAAATCAAAAGAGATTAAGCAGTGGTCTGACGTTGTGAACGGATGGTGGTGAGTTTTAAACGATGGAAACGTCGTAACCAGATCGTGATGGATAAGGACACGATCCAGACGTTCAAATGTATTTTCAGTAGAAGTTGAGCTTTTTCGCCAAGTAAACGTCTCCTTGGTCTTTTTTTAAGCAAACTTCCCAGTCCTTGGTTTTATCCCTTTAATAACGTCCTTAAAATACATTAACCGAAAGAAAGGTAGGGTCGGCGGGTCGTTCTCAAAGAAAGCAGAAAGGAGCCAAGGAGGCTATTACAAAAATTTCCGGTCCAATCTAAACCGGACTGACCGGTCTAATATGTGTAAACCCGGTTCGTCCGCATTTTCGTCCCCACTCCGCAGAATCAGCGATACGTCGAGGTTGGGATAAAAACGACCAATTTGGCGTTGACGACACAGAGTCTTCCTAGGTCTTACTACTGGAGTGGACTCCTCCTTTCTTGGTTGCTTCCAATGGAAGTAAAGCAATACTAAATTCCGCCTTTCGTCCTCTTCGATCTCTGCTCGCTTTCCCCTCTATCGCTCTCGGCAGAAGTAAGTTCCTTTCGTGTTACTCGGAAAGCTTGGATTTTGCTACTTTGTTCTTCTTCATTCTTGTGGCTGATCGCTGATTCAGTACATGTGATTGGCTGGGATTAGTGGTGTTCTTCTGATTGCTTGGATTTTGGCTTTGGGCTTACAGATCATCCGTTTTTTACTTCGTCAAGCGCTGATTTTACCGCTGTATATATGGATTTACTGATTTTTGTTCCATTTCTTTGTCTCCGTGAATTTTACTTACCTTTTTCTTCCTGCTAGATCGCGTCACTTAACTTGGTAACATTTCGTGTCAGCGATCGTGTAATGTTTGTACAAAAGGTGGCATCTTTAGTGACGTTTCTTGGTTAAAAGTCCGAGAATGGATATAACTTATCTCAAGTCAACCTAGGCATCGTCTGAATCTTGTAAGATGGATTTGGTGCAGAAGCTTTTTCTTTTTACTATCTTGGTTCATTTGGAATGTTGGATGTGGTGAAAATTTAGGGGGTTAAATGTCTGCGTTCTGATCTCAAGTCACCTTATTGCTGCAAAGTACTGACCTTTTATAGATGAATCATGTTTAGTCCACATGTCCAATTTTTGGCAGCCTTTTTTTATAATTCATCTTTGAATGTCGCCAATTTTCAGCCTGGAAATATGTAGGTGTTTCAAATAAACAAACTCTTGATGTATTCAAACGCTTCTAGACTGGTATTTGACCCTGGCTTTTCTGTGCTTATTGTTCCAGGGACTTTGAATCTGGCTTGAGAAATGGGTAGAACGATTCAAGTTTCGGGCTTTCCTTGTTTAGTATCGGCTGAAGTAGTCAAAAGCTTTCTTGAGGGTTATGTTGCAGCAGGCACCATAGATGCTATAAAGATGAGGCAGTTCAAAAATTGTGGTCGAGCATATGCTATCGTTCAGTTTGTCTCCGAGCATGATGCTGGACGACTCTTAAATCACAACAGCACAATTTTTTATGGCTCTAGCTATTTGAAGATTAGGGAGATGGATAAAGACATCATTCCCAAACCAAGAACTTACAAGCAAACCATTGAGCACATAGAGCTGAATTATGGATGCCAGATTTCGCGTGACAAATTTTTGGTCCTTTGGCGAGGACGAGATGTGCGTTTGGATGTGGGGTTTGGACTAAGGAAGTTATATTTCCATGTACTCCACTATGACACTGAGTATAAGCTGGAGCTTACCTATGGAGATATATGGCAGATGCAGCAGCGTCATTCACTTGGTCATCACTCGAAATATTTGCTGATTCAGGTTCCTTTTCTTAGTTTGTTGCTAATTTACTTTTGAGCTTGTCTAAACTCATTAAATAAAAACTTCCTGTTTGGACTGAGAGTGAACACCACTTGGAACTGGAACTATACATTCCCTTTGGAGGGAATGCCCTCTGATGGTGAAGGGAAACTAACAAAGCATGTCTAAATGTGGATATCTAAAGATTCTCAGATGGAACTTCATTATTCGGTCGACTTTGTATCATTGTATGAGTGTGACTTTGTAATTTGTAGGATCATAATATGCTTAAGAAATGTAGGTAAGGGGGAATATAAGTTGAAAAATAATCTTGATGTTTCTGGATTAGCTCTTAATCAAGACCATAGAGGCTTGAGAAAAGTACACGTTGCATATGTGTAATTCCCTTTCTGTAACTACAGCTACTATCTGTACATTTTAAGTTTTTGACTCCCACTTATTTTCTGATACACTTACCGGACTTCATTAAATCTCTCATATTTATTCGCCTTTATGAGGATTTTGCATCTTGCTCTAGGAGCAGGCAGCTATTGAGCAGACAGAAAAACCAACAAGTTGTTTTAAATAAAATACAACATTAAGTGTAACATTTTAAACACACAAGCCATTGATTGTCTTCTCGGTGTTTCTTGTAGTAGCATCTATGAAACTCTTGCTAATTTTGCTTAGTTTTTCTCTTGGTTTTGGCTAGTTGCTTGGAGCTCCTCGGATCTTTAAGAAAGTTAGCGAACCAGAACATATTTATCTTGGATCCCCCCTCAATTACTTCAAGGAAGCTCAGGATGATCAATATGTCCGAACAACTGACTTTACAAGCTCCTTCTGCATAGGGCAGTCCTCTGGTTTATGTTTGAAGGTTCCATCTTCCTACCCACTTTCATATTTCAAGGAAAACTTCCCTTATTTTGAGGAAAGAAAGGAGCATTTTACTCAAGAGGATGGCAATTCATTCAGCACCAACGGGCAATTTGTACCTCTTGTTGCTCCTGTAAGAGGAGTTCATTTGCCATTTGCAATCTTCTTCAAAGTGAATATGTTGGTTCAGTATGGATGTCTTGCTGGGCCAACACTGGGGACTAGTTTCTTCGAGTTACTTGATCAGTTACTTGATCCTCGAAAAAATGACACTGCCTTCATAGAGTTTGCTCTTGAAAAGATTTACCATTTGAAGGAATGCTGCTATGATCCAATCAGATGGCTTAATGAGGAATGTATGAAATATGATACCTCAAAGAGACCTCCTAAGGAGCCTTCGATCTCTTTGGATGGTGGATTAGTATACATTCGCCGGGTTCAAGTTACTCCATGCAAAGTATACTTTTGTGGTCCTGAAGTAAATGTTTCCAATCGGGTCTTAAGGATGTATCCTGATGATATTGATAATTTCATTCGTGTTTCATTTGTTGATGAGGACCTGGAGAAACTCTATTCCACTGACTTGTCACCACGTGTTCTCTGTGGATCTGAAGGAAAACATACTGCTATTTACAGGAGAATCATTTCCACACTTGGAAATGGGATGATCATTGGGGACAAGCATTTTGAGTTTCTTGCCTTCTCATCAAGCCAACTACGTGAAAATTCTCTGTGGATGTTTGCTTCACGTCCTGGACTATCGGCTGCTCGTATTAGAGAAAGGCTGGGAGACTTCTCTCAAATAAAAAACGTGGCAAAATATGCAGCCAGATTAGGCCAGTCCCTCAGCTCATCCACAGAAACTCTGACTGTTAGAAGAGATGAAATGGAAGTGATCCCTGATATAGAGATTGGGTTTGGACCAAATAAGTATTGCTTTTCTGATGGAATTGGTAAAATATCATCTGATTTTGCTCGGAGAGTGGCCCGCAAATGTGTTCGAGATGATTATTTACCCTCTGCTTTTCAAATCAGGTATGGCGGCTACAAAGGTGTGGTTGCTATCGATCCTACATCAGCAATGAAGTTATCATTGAGAAAAAGCATGTGCAAGTTTGAGTCAAATGAAATAAAATTAGATGTCCTGGCATACAGTAAATATCAGCCCTGCTTTCTGAACCGCCAGTTAATTACTCTATTGTCCACTCTTGGGGTCAATGATTATGCTTTTGAGAGAAAGCAAAAGGAAGCTGTGGATTGTTTGGATGCTATCTTAACTGACCCGATAATTGCTCGGGAAGCTCTAGATCAAATGTCTCCTGGGGAGAATAGCAACATTCTTAAACATATCATTGGATGTGGTTACAAGCCGGATGCTGAACCATATCTTTCTATGATGCTTCAAGTTTTCCGGTCAACAAAGTTGCTGGAGCTGCGTACCAAGAGCAGGATATTTATTCCAAAGGGAAGATCAATGATGGGATGCCTGGACGAAACTCGAAGCCTAGAATATGGAATGGTGTTCTTGCAAGTTTCTAGCCCCACAGTTGGGAATTCCTATGATCTTCTTAGGCCCAATGATTCTGCTCCATATGGATCGGAGCATAATAAACGCGTCATCGAAGGAAGGGTAGTTGTTGCAAAGAACCCATGCCTCCATCCTGGCGATGTTCGTGTCCTGTGGGCAGTGGATGTGCCAGCACTGCACCACATGGTAGATTGTGTTGTTTTCCCTCAAAAAGGGAAAAGGTATTGCCTTGATTCTAGCATTGACATGGATCTTTCCTGTTTTCTTGTTTGCTTTTGCAAATTATTTAATAATTGAACTGCATAGTTCCACCGTATAGTCAAGGTTGAGCTCATGACTCTTCCATACTCAAGACTCAAGTAATTGTTTTGAGGCATTCCATCAATTCATCGTTTTTATCTGTTAAGATTCATGAGCAAGTGGGTTTGTTTACACTATTGAGGCTGAGGGTTATTTGGCTTACTATCACTGTTACTGATTGCATGATTTATTATTGCTACATACCCTACAAGTATGTCCTTGTTACATTCGTCTACTTTGATATGTTCTTTACTTGTATTTTTCTCCCTGTATTTCAGGCCTCATCCGAACGAATGCTCAGGAAGTGACCTGGATGGTGACATATACTTTGTTTCTTGGGACCCTGACTTGATACCGCCTCAAATGGTTGATCCAATGGATTATACTCCTGCACAAGCTGTGGTCCTGGATCATGGAGTTACAATTGAGGTTATTTTTCTCACTTCCCTTGATGTGCAGTCTCACTTCTTCCCATGATTTCATGCAAACAGTTATCCACAATATCTTTTCATGTCAAATCTCTTCTCTGATTATTGTGAGTGGAAACCAAGTGAAATAACTTGATAGTGTAAAAGTAGGGTGGACATGGAAAGTGGATCATGACTAGGAACTGAAAAGAAAACTGGAAAACTGAGAGTATATTGATGAACGAACAGAAGGGTTTCATGTAGACCTCAGGACTTGTTTGGGGTTACATTTAACAATTGCATTTTAGTTATAAATACTTGTAGTCAAAAAGCAGGTATGTTTGGCATAACAAATACTTCTTACAAATAATGTCCTGTTTACCTTTATTTGGCATGCCGTTCTTTATCAATTGAAAATTCAAGCTTCTCGAGTGCGCTTGTACCTTATACACGAGGAATCACATTATTTTGGGGCTGTTTCCTTTGCAGGAAGTTCAAGAATATTTTGCGAACTATATAGTCAATGACAGCTTAGGAATCATTGCCAATGCGCATACCGTCTTTGCAGACAGGGAGCACAGGAAGGCGATGAGCAAACCCTGCACAGAGCTTGCAAGACTATTCTCAATCGCAGTCGACTTCAACAAAACCGGAGTCCCAGCTGTAATACCTCAGCATCTTTATGTAAGGGAATATCCCGACTTCATGGAGAAGGCCGACAAAACGACATACGAATCTCCCAATGTGATAGGCAAGCTCTTCAGAGAAGTCAAGGACCGAGCACCACACACATGCTCAATCCGTTCGTTCACTCAGGAGGTAGCAACAAAATGCTACGATCCTGAGATGGAGTATCCCGGGTTTGATGATCATCTTGATGATGCCTTCTACTACAAGAGTCAATATGATTTCAAGCTGGGAAATTTGATGGACTACTATGGGATAAAATCCGAAGCCGAGATTCTCAGCGGGAATATTATGAAAATGTCAAAGTCGTTTAATAAGAGAAATGACGCTGACTCGATCAGTGTTGCTGTGAGGGCGTTGAGGAAGGAAGCGAGGAGCTGGATTAACGAGAAGGATAAAAATGGTGCTGTGCACGAGTATGATGAAGTGTATGCAAAAGCATCAGCTTGGTATCATGTGACGTATCATCCTAGTTACTGGGGCTCCTATAACGAAGGGCTGAAACGTGACCATTTCATTAGCTTTCCATGGTGTGTGTATGAGAAGTTGGTTTACATCAAGAAGCAAAAGGCGATCATTCGAAGGCGTCTGGATCGTATTCGTGTCTCATCGTTGGAGGATCAGTTCAGCCACAGTTTGAGCTTGACAAGGTAAGAAGTCTTGTTTGGTTTGTTTTGTTTTGTTGAGTATTTAGGCTTTTGGTGATGCGTGCTGTTTGAAACGCTGAATCATGGGAAGTTTTTTGATGTTTTGCTTCTGCTAGCTAGTGATGTATAAAGATGAACAAGGAATGAAGCTGTGAGTAGTCCCACTACTGTATAATATTTATTGCTCTAAGCATCTGTCGCCCCATCCATTTTTTTATTTTTTCAAATTGTCGTATAGGCAAGATAACCTTAAATCCATTCTTGTGCATTCCCACAGAATCAAGCATGCCTTAACTTAAACCCAGCTATCACATCATTCAATTATTCCTTCAACTTCGACAACCTAAATTATAACGAAAACACAACAGCAGCACACATGCCAACAAAAATCTTGAAAACAGCACACCCACACAAATACTAATACGTCTAAACTAGGTTATAACTGGGGTTGAAACAGCTTGGCCATGCCAAATGCAGCGGCGGAGGCGAGAGCTCCAATGAGGGCAGTTTGAAGAGCGCTTTGAAACGGTTTGGTGCCCGTGAAGTGTCCCTTTGCGTACCCGAAGATCATCAGAGCCACCAACGTCACCACCACCGATGCATAAACCGCCTCTGTTACCGTCGGGATGAACATGTAGGGGGCCAAGGGCACGAACCCTCCCACTATGTAGGAAATTGCAATTGTCAATGCGCTTTGTAAGGCCCTCTTTGGGTCTGGCTTCTCCAATCCAAGTTCAAACCTTTTTATATTAATTACAACAAAATGCATGTTATCAGCATCACTGTTTAAACATACTTGAAATCACCCAAGTACACCTAAACTGTAGTAGTAGAGCATTTTCAGAAGAAAAATCCAAGCACACAAAATGCATACGAATACAACAATTGCTTTCAGTCTGTCTCTCTGGTGGTCTCACTGATCTATAGTTTAACAGCGTTTGCACATGGAAAAAGTAACCTTTTAAAAAGTTAAAACATGCAAAAGAAAATGACAAAAAAGTAGAACGGCCCAATTGTAAAGAGGGAAAAGGTGATACATCAATTGATAAAGGCTGCTAAGAATACTGGGCCTGACAGTTCTTGCAACATGGGCCAGCCCAATCAACCTGGACCACGTGGTCCATGCGCACTGCCCTAGTGCCCTGTCTATTTTTATTTTTTTATTTTTTTTTTTGTACCTAGGTATGATACTAGTATGAGTTCCCGTGCCTTGAAGGCACGATTTGATTTAACAAAAAACTTACTTAAATTTTATAGTTATTCAAAATAATAGTTTCATATAAAATCTTACACATAATATGTATATAGATAATTAAATAATCATGTATTTAATAAACATGTAAAATAATATAAATATTTAATAAAGTCTACAATCAATATATATATACTATAAAATCCGACCGTTTTCGAGTCACCACGTTGATTCTGGTCCCACTTGATTTTAATTTTTTTTCCGACTTAAATAGATAATAACAACTTCATATCTTTATTTTCCTTAATTATGTAATCCTCAGTTTTATCTTTAAAACCTTAATACCTATCTTTAATTTTATTTTCCTTAAACAATTTTATCTTTTATACAATATAACATTAAGTGATGGATGGTTAATAAAAGCAACTTGGATTGAGTCGTAGAATTAGCATATAGCTAAACATAATACACAAATCAACCTAATCCTTTGGAATGTAGTTGTAAAAGATCAAAATTTTGAATTTGGTAAAAAAATTCTATCTTTTTCAACATATCACTTATCACTTATCTTTTTAAGATTGATTATGACCTCATATCATATTTTAAAAAAAATTGAATTTTTCATATAAGTAGAATATATTTTAATTAAGTATATTTGTATGGCTTAGTAATTTCAAGTAAACATGTATTTCCTAATAACTAAAATTATCTTGTATTATAATAAATGATGATCCAAACGGGCCCAAATATATATTTATTTATATTTATATATATGTTTTTTCAAAAGATTGATTATGACCTCATATCACTTATCACTTATCTTTTTAAGATTGATATAGATGAATATATTTGGATAGAATTATTACTTAAACAACTCAAATTCTAAGATAGAACTAATATCTTAATTAAGTACGTATATGATTATGATAAAATTAAGATTTAATAAGATAGATTTTTAAATAAGGGGGTGATGTGGCGCAATATGGTGGCAGAATTTGCTTCCGCTTTAGTATATAGTAATAGATTTTTTAATTTTGTTTTTGGTTGAAATGGGAAACTTTTTAAATAAAAAGGGGTTTAGGATACCTTAGAAGACATGATGGGGTCAAAGTAGCGAGCATATCGTGTGAGTGTTGTTATGGAGCAATTAGTTCAATACAATGATGAAGAAAAGGACAAGAAAAGGGGAGGGCAGTAAATTATGGAGAAGGTGAATCTGTGATGAATGAAAAAGCTAAGTAAAAAACAGTAACGCTGATGATGAATCAGATCACACAACACACATGGTGATGGTGAGTGGACGATGCACCAGATGTCACCCACTTTGTGTTCTCTGTTTTCGCCTATTCAGCAATCCGTGACACTTTGAAAAAATCACCTCCAAACTATATAATGCACTACGTCCTATGCAATTTTACTAACACTAATTTCAATTATTGGTATGTTTTAGTTTAAGTAAAACTCAATGATATTTCAAAGTAGTAGTGCAATCAAACTTAAATATTGTCGTTATTAATTTTACTACTAAACTTTTTATATATGTACAGAGAAGGAGATGGTCATATGCCAAGCAAATAATGATGTAAAGAGCGAAGACAAAAAAAACCTTAGTTAGATAATATTATAATGATGAGAAGTAATCATTAGTATGAGAATTATGACATAGATTTGCAATAGTACGTAGTAATATTTGGAATATGCAAAGCAATAAGGAGAATATATATATGCGTACGTAGTCAAATAACAAACATAGCACGAATGTCAAAATAGAAATATTAATGAACACTTGAAAAAATATTCGGATATAAAGTAACCACGAAAAGTTCATGTAATTGGATGGAATCTTGTTATTGTTTACTCATGAATCATGTTCATGTTTTTAACCTTTGTAACTCGTTAAGCTTGTGCCCTAACTCTAGTAGTGTAGAGCGATGTTTAAGGGGAGCGTCTCCAACAGTGAAAGTAATTTAAATGAGAAAAATAAGGAAATGTAAAAATGTCTCCAACAGTGAAACTCAATTTCAGTTTTTTAAAGTAATTTAAATGAAAAGAATAAGAAAATGTAAAAAAAAAAAAAAAACATATCAGAGAAAGGAGAATAGTTGAATAAAGAAGTTTCCGAAATAAAGAAGTTTCTTTTATAAGAAACCCGCTCACGATCATTTTACTGAACCATTCAAAAAAAATCTAACAATTTTTTTTTCCTACTCATTGTAATACTTTAAAATATCACCCTTGTAAATCTAAATAAAAAGGGCTGCCTCTTAAAACCTGCCAGGCGGCACATGCAGGCAGGCAGGGAATATATTCCACTTTTCATTTTCCTACTCATTGTGCATCAACTAACTAGTGTAGCTGTCTCAAAAAAAAAAAAAAAAAACTAACTAGTGTAGCACTCTAGCCATATTATAATGTCAAAAAGGATATGAAAATCAAAGGAAAAAACATACTAGTATAAGTTACTAGTGAAACCCTACTTATGTCACATAATTATAAGCGGTAATTAGCTTCATTCCAAAAGCACAAACGAGTGTATGTATATTTAGTTTGGTTAAGAAAAAAGTGTAAAGTAGTACTCCCTCCGTCCCTATATGTATGTCCATAAAGCATAATTTCGCGTAAATTAAGAAAATGTGTAAGAGGTATTTGGTGGAGTAATATAAGTGGTTGAAATGAAGAAGGTGAAGATGAGTTAAGATTAAAAAATGGAGGTTGAGAAATTTAGGTCAAAAAAATTAATCCAAATATACTTTAAATGGGTGTTTTCTTAATGGAAAAAATTCAATAAGTATGAATATTAAAAAAAATTATTGAAATATTGTTTATTTTTGGGTTTATGAGAGTTTATTTGTAATGTATTTGATGGAGATGATTGGATGGAGAGAGAAATGGAGAAGAAAAGTAAGTAAAAAGTAGAATGTATAAGGGTAAAAGTGTAAAAAAGTAGTTATATAAATGGAAAAAATAGAATTGTGGACAAACATTCCGGGACGACGAAAACGGAAAGATGGACAAACATAAAGGGACGGAGGGAGTAGTATATCATTATATATTTAGAAGAATAATTAATGTGTATATCTTTAGATAGAAAATTAAGAAAGATCCTGTGTGGTTTAGCGTATCGGAAATGGCTTGGATTCGTGGAAAGCTATTGCCCTTTCCATTATACATTTTGCCAAGATGAATTAACAACACTATGCATGTATTGTACAAAGAAAAGAGGTTAGGTTAAAGAGAGAAACTGACTTCATCATGAAATCGAGCCAGGCCTGAGGGCGGCGCCTGAGGGCGTTGACGACGGGGGCGTACTCGTGGGGCTCCACCCCGTACTCCGCCAATATCTCCGCCACCTCCGCCGCCTCTGCATACATAGATGATACATATCTATGAATATTTTCAATTTTCAATTTCAAAATTCAACAAAACGCGGCGTACCGGTATCAGGAACGGCAATGATCTCCTCCTCCTCCCGTTTGAGCTCCTTCATGTAATGGTCGGCCTCGCTCTTGGCCGCCAAATAGCCGCCCAGCCCCATGGAGATGGCGCCGGCGGCCACCTCGGCGATCCCGGCGGTGAGGATTATGGAGGAGGAGGCGTTGGCGCCGGAGAGGCCGGCCGCCAGTGCGAAGGGGACGGTGAGGCCGTCGGAGACGCCGATGATGATGTCGCGGACGACCTCCCCCGCCGTGAAATGCGCCTCCTTGTGGTGGTGGAGGAGCGACCGCTCCTTCTCCAACTGATGATTATGATGGGAGTGGCTGTGCTCCGCCATTTCCTTGGAATTGAGAGTTGGAAATTGAGGAATTGTAAGAGTAGTGATGAGTTTGGCTGCTTCGGTCTCT
This sequence comes from Polygonum maritimum, assembly GCA_963924305.1. Taxonomy (NCBI): domain Eukaryota; kingdom Viridiplantae; phylum Streptophyta; class Magnoliopsida; order Caryophyllales; family Polygonaceae; genus Polygonum; species Polygonum maritimum. Next base: position 22,161,259 of record OZ002728.1, on the reverse strand, counting down.
GTATATAAAGGCGGGATGGATAAGCAGGGGGGAGTGTGGAGGGCGTGTGGAGCTGTCGCCTTCTGCTCTTTCTCCCCTACCCTACCCGACTACGTGCTCTGCTCGCTCGCTCCCTTACTTTTATTTTCCTTTTTTAATTGCATCCCCCATTCCTAATTCATTTTCCCTTTCGAAAGAGTGGGCGAAATTGTTTTTAATTCTTTAGATAAGAGTTTTTTTAATTCTCGATTAAAAAAAAAAAACACTTTTAAAATGGAAAATTTTGATTTTTAATTTCATCTGCCTGTCTTGTGTGATTCACATGTTCTTGTTGATGCGAGCCGCTCATTCTTGCGGGTAGTAGGGGACTAGGGTTTTGCATGCTGCAACACTTGGGTAGGAGTGCCCGTCCACAATGATTTTCTTGGGGCCTATTTGATACTCCTCGTGTTAGTTACTCCCTCCTAATCAATATCATAACTATATACTAAAGCGGAGGTTAGATTTAATATTTAGTTCGACACGTAGCACTTTCTCATTGGACCGCGTCATCCATCTTTAATAAAACAATTCAATTTATTTGATTGGTTGAAATTTCATTATAGACCCCACATTAGATATCTTCTTATCTAACCAATTTTTTAAGAAAAACTCTATCTAATATATTGCTTGAAATAAAACAATATATATGTTGTACAAAAAAATCTATCTAACTAATCTAACGAAAAAAAATCTATATAACTTACCAAATCTATCTAACTAATAGATCCAATTCAAATATGAAATTTATAAGATATAAAACATTAAATTTATAGATAAATAACCAAAGGTTCTTAATTCTTTTAAAATATAAATTATTTTATTAGAAATATCTAAATGAAATTGGCTATGTACAAAACTACTAAAAATAAATAATTAAAAAAAGATACTCCATAATAACAATTAATGAAACATGGATAATTTATTTAATTCAAGTCGTGCCCTCCCGGGCACGGGCACTGTTACTAGTCTATTACTATATACTAAAGCGGAAGCAAATTCTGTCACCACAATGCGCCACATCACCCTCTTTATTAAGATATTGCATTGAATTAATTTTTTTCACCACCATATTAAAATCTCAAAGATATATTAATACAAATTTGTTAATAATATATCTTTAGTCTTCATACATATCTCAATATATCTATATGCAATATATATCTATCTTAATCATCTTAAAGTATAGTCGTATAGTCCGTACAATTATGAAGAATTATTATCCTATCCCCCATATTGAAATTTCAAATGAATTTAATTAGATAGGAAATAATTATGTTATTATATTTTTGCAAAAACAAAAAAAAAATATTATTTAATATCATTGTAGCAATATGTGAGGGTTAACTTGAAATTTATTTATTTGATAAAATCATTTATGGGTTACGAATTATTTTTTATTTTAGACAAAAGACATATCATTTGAGAGAATTCGTATATATAATAGTATTTGAATCTATCAGAATAAAACTATATACAAAATAATAAATAGCTTAAATTTCACACAAATACTCCGTACACGGTACGGGTCATATACTAGTATACTTCTAAACCTGAAGCAGTTAAGGGCGGTTTCGTCAATAAGAATTTTTAAACCATTCATCCTATTTTTAATTAAGTGATCTATTATGAAGATTTTCTATCCATCTATATAACTGATTTTTAATAACTTATATGTGATTACTTTGTGATCATAATAACGAACAACCCAAACTACTACTTGATTTATAGGAGATATCCCTTATTGTAAATTCATGGTATTACGTGAATTCTAATTGTAAGCTCACCAATAACCCTATTTAAACTATATGCACGTAATATTTATTTCTTTTTAATTGTACTTGAATTCTACTACTTGATAGGATTTGCAACCTACGTTGATTGTACGTAATATTAGGTTTTACATCCTACGTTCATACTTTTACCTTAGGTTTTAATTGTGCCCTAATTGTATGTAATATTTATTTCCTTTTAATTGTACGTAATATTTATTTATTTTGAATAATTTTCAAGTAATATTTATTTATTCATTCTAAAATAGTTGATAGGTTTTCCTTTTAAGTATTTTCTTCAAGAATTTTTTTTTGCAATCTAATACTAAATCTTCTTAATAAAATATGATTCGTAACAACATTATTAATGAAGATATTCTTACTTCGACCAAAAAAAATGAACATATTCTTAATTTATTCTCACATATTAAAATATATATTTAATCCATTGTTTGATTATACCAAATCCTATAATAGGATATTATGTATGAATACATATATTTTAAAAAATACTATTAATCAACTACATTATTAATTAATCAGAAAATTAAAGTTCACTTGATGTAAAAAAATCATTTTGATTTTAATCAAAGAGTGACTATGTTGATTTACGGTTTCAGTCGATTTCGTTCATCTTGTGTTAGGGTTGAGTGTGAGTTCACCTCATTAAAATTTATGGATCAATTGGTAGGGTTATTGCGGTTGTCATATGGGTTCGGGCAAACTCAACAAGTTAAGAGCGTTGACTTACTTATATTTAAATATTTCTATCATTAAATATTATTTTTAAACATAAAATAATGTTAGCAGTTAAGGGCGGTTTCGTCATTAAGATTTTTGTAAACTATTCAACCTATTTTTATTAACTGACTTTTATACTAATTTTTATCCATTTATATTAAATAGATTTAATGAATTACAAGTGGATATTTACTTGATACTTTTGATCTTGATTTTCTAGATAAAATATAAATATAAAGATCTCAATAGAATAAAAATATACATTGAATCTCAATATGGACAATACGGAGTTCTTCTACAAGTGGATCTTGATAGTAAATCTTGATAGTAAATCTTATAAAGATCTTAATGAACTACAAGTGGATTTTGATAGTTCTCGGACAATACATTATCTTGATAGTTCGAATTGTGTACAAATTTGGACCATTATGTGTGAAGATTAAACAATTAATAGGGTGGGTTTGTTATATGTGGAGAATAAACCTATTTATGGGTCGATTTTGTAAGTTGGTCATCTTGGCGTCGGATTGAGTATAAGCTTAGGATATGTGGAGAATAAATCTATTTATGGGTCAGTTCTGTATGGTAGTCATTTTGAATTCAGATTGAGTACAAGTTTGAGTCGTTGAAATTTACATGTCAATTGGATAGGTTCATTGCAACTTTGGTTCAGTTGGGTTTGGGTTAGTCGGTTTAGTCCGAGATTGAATATCGGTTCACGTCATTAATTTTTAGGCCAAGTCATTATGGCTTACTTACATTTTTCGGCTGACTAATGGTGAAGGGAGTCGACTATTTTACGCATGTGTTTGACACCAATATTTGGACCACCTTGACGATAAATGAAAGTTATTTTTAACAATATATTTTAATAATAAAATGTATATATATTCAAATAAATTTATATATGCCATTTTAAAGTTAGAATTATGAAATTAAGTTATAATACCATAGATTATATGTAAATTAATATATTGTATTTTTTTAATTAAAAGAGTTTTTGGACAAACACTTAATCATTAACTATGCTCACACAATCAAATACGAGTTTAATCTACATAGATTCATGTCACTAAAATTAATCAATTGGTCAATTTTAAATGTTGGAGTTTTCACAACACTTATCGAATTCAATAAATTGTGTATTTATTTATAATACTTATATATATCTTATATAAATTAAAATATTTTAAATTTTATTAAAAAAGCCCCGGGCAAGGCCCGGGTAATAACTAGTTTTATGCTAATAATCTATTATACTGTGTATATTTAAAACCGGTAAGGATTAAAGCCTTATCATTACGCCATCCACGTGATAATTGTAAATTGTGTCACCTCAGATTTTGCCATGTGTCATTACCATATATCATTTCAAGCTATGCACATCTTTTTAAACAACCTCTTCAACTCTTCGAAGATGCTCTTAAAACCTGCGGTGTTGCCTTCAACGTTCATAATATCCCTCCATCCTCAACCACGTTAAGACTAGACCTTAGGAAACGAAAACCTCACCACTTCCGACAAACCTACTTGAGATTTCATCTCGGTGTTGTACGCCTTTGGACAAAGGCTTTGACCAATTTTAGTCCCTCTTTCTGTTGGGTTTAAAAATCGTTGTGTAACGAGTACGAAAGAAGCAGAAAAAGCAATGATCGATCGTCAAATATATGATGTTGTGAAACGTTCTGGCATGGACTCCCTCAACCGAATGAGACCATAGTATACACCAATCAATTTTAGTTTACCAAATCTCTTATTTCAAAAGTTGTACAATCTTTGAATTTGTTTGTTACCACGAGTAAATCAAAACAAGATGAAGTTCCAAGTCATCACCTCCACTAGATGTCTAGATCCGATTTACTAAATTTTTCAAAATCTTTTTTTACTTCTATTTCAATAATAGAAAGATTTGGTATATTATTTTTTTCCCCTGTTTAGTAATATTAGATCTTCTTCATTTTGTACAATTATTCTTACAAAAATCAATCAATAAAAGATACTACAATAACTTTCCATATCTATAGTTTACAACAAATATCTATAGTTTCCTCCAAAATTAATTTAAGGAATACTTAATTATAATCAAGATATCTAAACAAATTAATACGAAAAAGATTTACTATACATTTTCAAAATTAAAACAACTCATTTAAGGGGTTATTAAATAATTTTGTAAACTATTTAAATTTTGGGTTAAATTTGTTGGATGTCTAATTTACTTTAATTGAGGGAGTATTAATTAACTATTACAATAAGATTTAAATAACAAGCTCATTGATATTTGTTTCCTATTCTTAAAATATACATAAATTTTAAGTTAAATTAATACTAAGTAAAACCTATTGAAATTCTACAACGTCAATAAAATATGTAATAGTTTTTTTTGATAACACAAGATACGTAAAATTGTCCTCAATGCTAACTGCTACCATGATTATTCTTTATATTAATGTCTAAATCTTTGTTATTATATTATGCGCTTTTCTCTTAGATAGAAAATTTACTACTTGAAAATCATACGTTTTAAATAATAAAAGAAACTCATTTCCTACCACAAACCAACACATTATAAATAAATCCCTATTAATCTTTTTTCTGATAACATTATCTTTTGTGTAATCTTATCTGACTACTTTATTTTTAAAAGGGTTCTTTTAAAAAGAAAATAAAAAAACTATAATCAAAATCAATGTATATTATAAATTACGGCCGTTTTCGAGTCACCACGTTGATTCTTGATCGGTCCGGATTGGGGGGTCAAACTTCAATTAAAAACTGAACCCCGTAGTAGTACAAGGGTAGGGTGTCGAACGCTCGGGAGTTCGTGCGTCGAGTGCACCAAAAAGACTTAAAATAGGGAAAGAAAGGGTAAAACAAGGAAAATCAAAGAGAACAACTCGGAACCGACATGGGTCACTTCGGCCCGAGAAGGATTGACAAAGGTTTTGCACGGGACCGACACAGATTGAAGTCGGGCCCGAGGTCTGGGAATATTGGACTAAGCAATAGGAGAGATCAGTCTTGGGTTTTGGGTTCCTTCCCTAACTAGATGTGGGTAATTCCACCCCAATTCAGCTAATGAGTGTTGATCCTCGTAAGATCGAGGTTGTTTGTCTTCGATCCCGCCACTCTACACATCGACCCTAGGGAGATTGATTTCCCTTTCGATGCAAGGTCAAGTGATGGCAATAAGTTGCTTTCACTCACTCTTGCCAATCACAAGCCCTTGATCCCCTGCTTTCACAAGAGATTGTAGCTCTATGTAGAGAGGATTCCTAGATCAAGCACTCAAGGCTATGGAATTGGGGGTTCACACCCAAACCTAGCAAGGGCTTTCCCTATAGCCCAAGACTATGGAATCTACTCCATGAGACTAGAGTAAAAAACAATCAAAGGACCAAGCAAACAATTCTCAATCATCAAACTCAAATCAAAGCCAAATCTCATTCAATTCAAAGGGAATTCACAAGATCCAAACTCAAATCCACAAACTACTAAACAAAACAAGTTCAAACTCACAAATCCTTCCTAGATCTAGCTAACCTCCACCGATTTCTCCACTTCTTCTCCTCTCCTTTCTTCCTTCTTGCTCTCCAAGTCTTTCTTGAGCCTTTGAGAGTGATTAATTGTTTCTAAGCTTGGATAATCCTCTAATGTCTTCTATACTTTTAATTAGAGCCAAGAATATCCCAAAATGGAAGAGGGGCAAAAGTGGTAGATCACATTTGTGTGCCTTGGTGCCCAATCCACAATTCCGCCGACTTGGACCGATGTGCGTGTACCTCGGGCCCGACTTGCCACATCTCGGTCCGGGTATCAATAGGTCGATCTCGGGCCCGAGTTGTTGGGCAACTCGATCCTCTTCTCTTCTTGGTCTTTCTTGAGCTCCTCTTCGTTGATCGCTCGGCTCTTCCGCTCCTTGGTGCTCACGCCTTGCTCCTCCTTATGGACTTCTTCCGAAACTTCCTCAAAACACGCCAAATTACCTGCAAAACACAACAAGTTCGCATAGTCTCCGAATCTCATAGAAAATCGGAATCTAAGCTAAAAAGGAACAAAACTAGCAAATAAAGGAACAAGAGACACATATTTACAAGGGAAATTAGCCACTAAAACACCACCAAAATGAGAGACATCATAATACCCCATACTTAAACTTGCTTGTCCTCAAGCAATAACAATGTAAGCAAGACCGAAGCATAATCTTCAAGTAAAGCCTCATATGAAAACACAAGTAAGCACAAGTGATAGATATGCTAGCAAGATTACGTCATCACACATGATCAAGTGTTCAAGGAATAAAATCAATGCAACTAAGCCTCACTTTAGGGACATGAAAATGTGTATTACTCATCATGTGTTTAGGTTTAGCAATGAACACTCATACTCAAGAATCATGCAAGTAAAGACTTTACTATTGAAGCTAATATCACCAATTCCTCCACCTAGAGATGCCTATTACAATGCACACAAAGAATATGAACTTGGCTCGATGGAGGTCCTCAAAGAGGTTCCATTCGGCCGGGTTGTAATGGGGCTTTTGGTATTTCTCAAGGTGGGAATCATTTTGGTCTTGTGGTGCTTACAATGGGGATTGAACTTCCTAATCTCTCACCAAACTCACCAAAATATTCCACTTTCAACTTTCACTCTTATCCAAAAAACTTAGATTTGTTTTTCTTCTTTCAACCCACCACTTCACTTAACATTCCACTTCATCTTTGTACTATACTTTTTGTTGGATTTTTACACTTTGCACGAAGGATTGCACTACACATCGGGTCCGAGGTCTCTTGTAACTCGGTCGGGACCCTTTTCTCTACTTAAGCTCTTTTGCTTTCAATCCACTACTTTTCCAACATTTCTTTCTTTTCTTTTCACTTTAGCACAACAAAGATGCACTACCCACTTGGTTTATAACTCCATTTCTTGCCCTTCACCAAAGAGAATCTCAACTCTTCAAATACATTCCAAAACCTCTCACTAAAGTCCAATCCCATAAGGGTCAAGTCATATAGGTTAGGAATCATATTTTTGAGGAGTTTCAAACAAAGGTCTAAGGCTAAAACGGGGCTACAATCAACGGTTTATCTTCAAGGTACGATATGGAACATTTTGTGACTAAATGAAAGAAAGTTCAAATCAATGTGACAATGCATAGAACAAATCTCATATTGGTCTTGGAAAATAGATAAACACCGCAATAGCAAGTTTTACTAAGCATGCATGAGCTAATTACACAACAAACATGAGGGATATGCAAATATGAACAAGCATCCCTAAAATGGACAAAATGATATCTCACAAGGGTCACTCTTACTTAGTTGCAAAAGATCTCATCCTAGAACTCATGTGCTCAATAAAAACAAGAATGATATCATATCACATTAAAAACAACATCTATTTAGAGGCTAAACCATCCAAAAATATGCAAAGGAATTTATATGCTCACATCATCATTAGCCTTCTTTAGACATCTAAGATGGGAATTCCTAGTCCAAAATCAAAATCTTTTTGTTGTTTTTAACCGAAAAATTTTCAAATTTTTATAGATTTTTGCAAAAATTTTCTCAAAAATAAAACAAACTCATCCATTCAAACCATATCAAACTCAATCATCATTCATGAAACATACATGCCACTAATCCAAAAGAAAACATCCCAAAACAAACTAAGAACAAACATAAGAAACTACACATGAAACCATGAGCAACTAACCCCACCCCATACTTAGAATTTTGATGTCCTCATCAAAACAAAGAGATCAAAACTCAAAAATAAAAGAGAAGAGAGTTAGAAAAGCTCACAATTTCTTATTCTTGATGGCATGTCTAGATTTAGTTGGAAGGGCGCCCTCGACGACTTCCTCTTTGGAGCCTCGCATGTCTCTCCCGCTCGTACACTTGGGCTTGGAAAGGATCTTGACTTGGTGGTTGAAGTTGAGGTGTTGGGCGCATCCATGGGTCCTCTCGGGAAGGGTAGTTCCCGACCATCCACTCGTTGAAGCTCTCTTGAACCCTCCACCTTTGGTCCACCACCGTCCTCAAATCATCCACGTCACGCCTTGTGTAAGCAAGATTCCGGTTCATTTCCTCACATTGAGCTTGGAAGACTTCTTGTTGTTGGAAGAGTTGTTGTTGTTGAAAATTCATTTGTTGTTGTTGAAGGTTGAGTTGGTGGGCTTCTTGTAGCATGCTTGATTGTTGGAGTTGAAGATGCGCCATTTGGTTGGCTAGGAATGCCATGTCCACCGGTTGTTGAGGCTCGGGGAAGACCATTCCGGGCCCATACCATTGGGCGTAGCCTTCGTACCCTCCAAAATGTGGTTGCTCTTGCCTCGCTCCACTTCCTTCTCCTCTCTCCAAGTGGCTAGGGACCGACTCGGACAAATGGGCCTCGGACCGACGTTGGTGGAAGTCGGGCCCGAGGTCCCCTGCATCTCGGTCCAATAGTGTGGGAGCTTGGTCCGCTAGCAATCCTTGGTAACCGTCATCTTCTTCGGGCTGCGTGTCAACATCCATGGCCTCCCTTCTTGCAAACTCAAAGTTGTTGGGCTCTTCATCGGACTCCGGAGAAGTTTGGGGAGTGGTAAAACGAATGTGTTGGGCACGACGTCTACACTCAATCGTCCCCTCCGGTTCTCCAAATGGGTTCTCCTTCCCGGCCCAAACATGGAACCAATTGTAGTAGCTCGCAAGGTCAAAGAGCTTTGATGCCAAAGGAATGGACACCTTGTCAAAGTTGGAATGTGGTGCTAGATGGGTGGTGATGCCGGTGGTGACCTTCTCCTTGATGATGTTGGCTTTCTTGAAGTACTTGAGATTCATGTACTCCACTCCATTCGGTGCCGGCGTGTACTTGGATAGATCAACCTCGAGACGACTAGCCAAGCGGGCTATCATGCCTCCGAAGTAAATCCATGAAGAGCTTTGGAAGTCCCTCACCATTTTCACCCACTCCCAAGTGAGGTTCAATGGCTTCTCGGTTTGGAATAGCATCTCATGGAGCAACATAGCTTCTTCCTTCATTGGCTTGCTTAGCTCGTGCCGGGCATAGATGGCACATCCCAAGACACGAATCATCACCCGGAAGAGAGGGCTAGCACGCAATCTCATTTGTAGAAGCTCCCTTCCTCATCTCGCTCCTCCCCGCTACATACCGCCATAGGTAATTCACCTTCTCATTGTCCACATAAGCTTCGTCTCTTGGAAAAGGGAATCCAAGATAGACCGCCATGTTCCAAAGAGAGAGCTCTTGTGTCTCATTGCCCAATTGAAAGGTGATCATGCCGTCATTGTCCTCTACTCCTTCATAAGTACACTTGAAGGTGGCCATGAACTCCGATGTCAAGGCGGGGTAGTGGGTGTTGTTCCACCTCAACATCACATCAAGGCCAATATGAGCATAGCAACGGGAGAGAGCCATATCCATCCCCATCTTCCTTAGAGCCTCAAAATCTAGCCACCTTGTGTGGTGTGCTAGACCCATGTACCGCTCATAACTTTCCGCCACATCATCGACATCAAATCTCACATCATCCATCTTCGGTCCTTTCTTTGACTTCTTTGATTTCTTTGAAGGCCTCTCCATGTGTGAAGAAGATGCTCGGGTTGCCATAATACCTACACACACTCAAAGCAAAGAACTACAAGATAAAATTCACACAACCTCAACAATATCTTGCATATCTACAACTCACAGCTCATCACACAAGAATAACCCCATACTTATCCTCTAGACACTTAACTCACAAAATTCAACATGTATGAACAAAGGATCACAAAACCATGGTCAAGCTAGTAGATATATCATGATAATCAAGCCATAACCAATAATCAAACTCATGAATCCTGATGTCAACACAAGAGAAAGACTCCTAGAACAAGGACCGACGAACTATAGATATCGGGCCCGAGGTGCTCTCAACCTTGGTCCGTAGTGATGGACCGACTCTCCTATGTCGGGCCCGAGGTACCTGGCTATCTCGGTCCGGTTCTAAACTCGTCTTCTCAATCAATTTCACCCAAAATCGACCTATTATGCTCCTAGAATCCAATATCAATCATATATCTTCACCAATCGAAGTTCTAAGGAGGTTCAATCATGCACAATCAACAATTAAGAACAAATTCTCCTATGCATGCAAAACACCATTGATGCTCAAGATCTAAACTCATTCAAACATGGCAACACTCAATTCAAGCAATGAAAGCATGAAATTCACAAGGAATTAGATAGGAATCGAGGTTCACATACCAAAATTGAAGAGATCTAGACGTGCTAGCAATCAATCTACTTAGAACCCAACTTTGCTCTACTTAGGTCAAGAGGAGATGTGAAGAACAATGAAGGTTTTGGGATTTTCTCTTTGGATTTGATGTTTGAGAGTGTTTGTGGTGTTGGATCGAGATGGTTGAGGTTTGCAAGGGTGGATCGAGTGTGATGGGGGAGGGGGTTGATTTGGTTGCTTGGTGAAGGAGATGGGTATTTTTGGGGTGGTAGTTATGAGGGAGATGAAGTTAGGTAAGGGAAAGATGGCCTTAAATGGGAAAGAAACAAAATCTAGGTCAGAGGGGTATAATTGGTATTTTCCACAACTCTTGACCAAAGTTGACCGAGTTGGGCGGACCGAGTCACCTAAGTCGGGCTCGATGTGCTAGGTACCTCGACCCGGTTTGGTCGGACCACCAAAAATCACCCCAACTTTGCTACTTCATTTCCCATAAATCCTTTTATTATTTTCACCATTACCTCTACTTAATCATGAAGCACATATAACACCACTAATCCACAAAAATACATGTTAGGAAGAGATTAGAGAGAATCTAAGCTAAGCTAAGGAAACTAAACTAAAATTACGAAAATAAACCTACTAAACTCGGGTTGCCTCCCGAGAATCGCTTCTTTTAAGTCATTAGCTTGACTTCTGACCTCAACCTTCATGGTGGATGAAAGATAGTGAATTGATCACCATAGTCATGTCCATTGCCATTTCCTTCATAGCTGTAGAACCACCACTTGTGGTTGATGTAGGCATGGCATTCCAACTCTCTTTCACCTTTCTCCTCCAAAGCATAGGCTTGCACCTCTTGCACCTCCTCATCTTGATCTTCTTTCCTACATCACAAACATCTAGAGAATTTCTAGGAGATTCAATAACATTGTAGCTCAAATCATCTTTCAAATCAATCAAACATATGTAACTATCTCCTAGATCCTCTTTTAGATCACTCAAACAAATATAAGAGTCTCCAACATCAAAAGGATACGAAGAAGGATACTCTTCTTTGCTCCTTGGACTATCATCACCTCTTGACTCCTCTTGGTGCTCAAATGGATCCATCAACTCCCTCTCTTGAACTTGGGCATTGACCCTTTCATGGTTCCTCAAAGGTGCTTCTTCTTCTCTTGTGGCTTCCACTTCTTCCCTTTTCCTCTTGGCATTTTCCTCCAACTTCAAGATTGCCAAGGCATCCGGTTCATTTAGAGCTTTGTTGAAGTGGAACTCTACCTTGTCTTCTCCTATCTCAAAAGTCACCTTTCCATTTTTCACGTCAAATTTTGCTCCCGCCGTGGCTAGAAACGGCCTTCCAAGAATAATAGGCACCAAAGGGTCTTCCTTCATATCAAGGATCACAAAATCGTCGGGGACGAAGTACTTCCCCACTCTACCGGGACATCATCCAAAATTCCCGTGGCTTTTGTAGATGAACCATCGGCCATGGTGAGAGACATGTCAACCGGCTTTATCTCACCAAGGTTAGCCCTCTTCCAAATGCTCATGGGCATAACCGATACGCTTGCTCCGTGGTCACATAGAGCTTGGAAACTTTGAGATCCAATACCCACGATTATTGCAAATCTTCCGGGGTCTCCCAATTTTTGAGGTAGCTCCAAGATTTTCACCTCATCATGCATTTCCACAATCGACCTCTTCTTGCTCAAAATCTCTCTCAAGAACTTTGCATATGAAGGCATCTCATTTAGAGCATCGGTGAACGGTATTGTGATGTTCAACCCTTGCAAAAGCTTCAAGAACCTCTTGAATTTGCCCTCTACAACATCCTCGGGCTTCTTTGATGGGTAAGGAAGAGTTGTGCCGCCTTGATTCTTGTTGGGATCGACCTCCTTGGACCGGCTTGGCTCACTCACATCTTTTTCTACTTAGACCGATGTAGGCTCGACGTCAGGCCCGATGTTCTGGTCCTCGGTCTGGGGGCAGAGTGGTGTCTGGGATGTCGGTCCGACTTCAGGGCATGTCGGGCCCGACTTCCTCTCTTCCTCGGTCCTAGGCAGGGGACCTCTTCCGACTTCTGGCTCGATATCCTGGCACGTCGGGCCCGAGTTGCTGGGTAACTCGGTCCGACTCTCTTCACTTGGTCTTGACACATGTGGCTCGGGTAAGCTCCGACCACTCCTCAACCCAATAGCTCGGACTTCATTTTGTTGTTGTGGGGCACGGGGATTCTCCTCGGGTCGGCCCGGGAGTCTCCCATTCTCTCTCGGAAGTTGAGTTGCAATGTGAACAAATTGGTTGTCCACTTGTCTTCTCCATACACCAAACTCCTTGAATTGAGTGCTCACCTCATCAACTCGCCTCTCAACATTAATGAATTGAGTTTTCAAATCCTTGAACTCGCCCCTCATCTCTTGTGCCCATTGTGGAGTTTATTCATAAAACCCCGGAGGTCGGTATGGTGGTGGTTGGGCCCTTGGCTCATTTTGGTTGTAGTTGTTGTTGTAGCCATTAACTTGGCCTTGATTCCACCGTCCATTTCCTCCATTGCCTCCGTTGTTGAAGTTGTTTCTCCCTCCATAGTTTCTTTGAACAAAGTGTGCCTCCTCAATTTGCTCGGCCAAACGAACTTGGCGTTCATTGGGACACTCTTGTGCATTGTGCTTGAAAGATCCACATTCTTCACATGCCCTTGAGGTTTGCTTGAGATGAGCCATTTGCCTCCTCATTTTAGTCAACTCATCCTCAAGGAATTGAAGTCTCACATCCTTGTCGACCTCCTCACTCTTCGGGTCATAGAGCCTTCTTGTACCATCTCCTTGGACTCTTGCCTCCTTGTTGACTTGACTCACTCCGTACATAGCTTCGTAGTTGGAGAGTTTATCAGTAACTCCCATGCTTGCTCCGGTGGCAAATCGATGAACCCACAATCGGTGTGAAGATTCAACTTGTCCTTTGTGGCGAGGTTGATTCCTTGGAAAAATATGTCTTGGAGAGCATATGGTTGTTGCCCATGCGTTGGAAATTGCCTCAACATTTCCTTGAACCGATCTCAAGCCTCAAAGAGTGGCTCGTTTGCTCCTTGTTGGAAACTTGCTATCTTCCTTCTAAGCTCCGTTGTTTTTGTTGGTGGGAAGAACTTCATTAAGAATGCTTCGTTGAGAGCCCGCCAAGATGTGATGAACCGAGGAGCTTGGCTCTCTAGCCAATGTGCCGCTTTGCCTCCCAACGACCATTTGAAAGCTTTGAGTAGCACATACTCTAGCGTCTCCTCATCCGTCGAAATAGTCTCACACATATCCTTGAACCTCTTCACATGCTCAATCGGGCACTCATTCGGTCGCCCCTCAAATTGGTCCCTCTTGATAAGTGATATGAATTGAGTCTTGATCTCTTCTTTGAAACCTCCGGTAAGACAATGGCCGGCTCCGGCACCTTCAACTCCGGATGCATCTATTGGCGTGCATTCCGGGGTTGGTTGTTGAGTTGAGCCTCCAATCTCATCCTTTGCTCACGCTCTCTCCTTGCTTCGGCTTCCCGGTTTTCCATTTCAAGTTGCATACGAGCCATGTCAGCCCTCATCCTAGCAACCTCATCATCATGTAGTGCTTGGTTCTCCATTCTCTTCTTCTTTCAAGCTTGCTTGATGATGCTTTCCGGATCACTCACAAAGTCGAACTCGAGTGTTCCTCGGGCGGAACGAGCTCGCATACACCTATAAGCAAAGACACAAACAAAACCAAATCAAAACAAACAAGGGGTTTGGGCTAATCCCTCACCCAAATCACAACCAACTCAAAGACTCAACAAAAGAGGTACCTCAAACAAGCAGAACTCCCCGGCAACGGCGCCAAAATTCTGATCGGTCCGGATTGGGGGGTCAAAATTCAATTAAAAACCGAACCCTGTAGTAGTACAAGGGTAGGGTGTCGAACGCTCGGGCGTTCGTGCGTCGAGTGCACCAAAAAGACTTAAAATAGGGAAAGAAAGGGTAAAATAAGGAAATTCAAAGAGAACAACTCGGGACCGACATGGGTCACTTCGGCCCGAGAAGGATCGACAAAGGTTTTGCACGGGACCGACACAGATTGAAGTCGGGCCCGAGGTCTGGGAATGTCGGACTAAGCAATAGGAGAGATCGGTCTTGGGTTTTTGGGTTCCTTCCCTAACTAGATGTGGGTAATTCCACCCCAATTCAGCTAATGAGTGTTGATCCTCATAAGAGCGAGGTTGTTTGCCTTCGATCCCGCCACTCTACACATCGACCCTAGGGAGATTGATTTCCCTTTCGATGCAAGGTCAAGTGATAGCAATAAGTTGCTTTCACTCACTCTTGCCAATCACAAGCCCTTGATCCCTTGCTTTCACAAGAGATTGTAGCTCTATGTAGAGAGGATTCCTAGATCAAGCACTCAAGGCTATGGAATTTGGGGTTCACACCCAAACCTAGCTAGGGGTTTCCCCCATAGCCCAAGACTATGGAATCTACTCCATGAGACTAGAGTAAAAAGCAATCAAAGGACCAAGCAAACAATTCTCAATCATCAAACTCAAATCAAAGCCAAATCTCATTCAATTCAAAGGGAATTCACAAGATCCAAACTCAAATCCACAAATTGCTAAACAAAACAAGTTCAAACTCACAAATCCTTCCTATATCTAGCTAACCTCCACCGATTTCTCCACTTCTTCTCCTCTCCTTTCTTCCTTCTTGCTCTCCAAGTCTTTCTTGAGCCTTTGAGAGTGATTAATTGTGTCTAAGCTTGGATAATCCTCTAATTGTCTTCTCTCCTTTTAATTAGAGCCAAGAATATCCCAAAAATGGAAGAGGGGCAAAAGTGGTAAATCACATTTGTGTGCCTTGGTGCCCAATCCACAATTCCGCCGACTTGGACCGACGTGCGTGTACCTCGGACCCGACTTGCCACATCTCGGTCCGGGTATCCATTGGTCGATCTCGGGCCCGAGTTGTTGGGCAACTCGATCCTGGCCTCGATCCTCTTCTCTTCTTGGTCTTTCTTGAGCTCCTCTTCGTTGATCGCTCGGCTCTTCCGCTCCTTGGTGCTCACGCCTTGCTCCTCCTGATGGACTTCTTCCGAAACCTCCTCAAAACACGCCAAATTACCTACAAAACACAACAAGTTCGCATAGTCTCCGAATCTCATAGAAAATCGGAATCTAAGCTAAAAAGGAACAAAACTAGCAAATAAAGGAACAAGAGACACATATTTACAAGGAAAATCTATTACTATATACTAAAGCGGAAGCAAATTCTGCCACCATATTGCGCCACATCACCCCCCTTATTTAAAAATCTATCTTACTAAATCTTGATTTTATCATAATCTTATACATACTTAATTAAGATATTAATTCTATCTTATAATTTGAGTTGTTTATTTAATAATTCTAGCAATATTTTAAAATCTCTATCTTATCATTATACACATTTAATTAATACATATATCTATCATAAACTTTATTTAGAAAAAATGTCTTTTGTCATGTATAAATCATAATCATAATATTTTACCCATTTAATTAAATATCATATTAACTATAGTTTATTTTTCGTAATTTTATTATGGTAATTTTTTAAATCATCAATGGTAGCAAATTCTACCACTATATATGAGAAAAAGTATTCATTATATTAAAATAATATAATAAATAAATTTTTTAACTATCATATCATATTAAAATATCGATAAAAAATTTAGATGTTATATTTACCATATATATCGCTAATATTACATATTGATTACGCTTTAGAAAAACACATTGTTTTTTTAGTTAAGATAATGATTCATTAATATTTTTATTAAATATTTAATTATTTATTCAAAAACAATAACATATATACAATATAATTTGGTTTTCAAATTATCTTATTAAATATCATCTATATCTTTAATATTATAATATATTAATCTGAGTCTTTATTTAAACTTATTGATTCTTATTATAAAAGTTAGTTTATGCAATTTAATTTAAATAACAAAAGATTTGTATCAATTTTTAATAAAATGTGATAATGCATCTTATCTTATGTCATTCTTCCTCAATTATTTAATTATATGTTTATGTATGTATAAAACTTAATAAATAAATAAAATTTATATATATATATATTATGATATACAAGAATTATGTCATTTTATAATCCAAAAACTAAACATATTTTTAAATTAAAGTATGCATATGATAATATATGTAATTGTTACAGTAAATTCATACGTAAATTAATAAATAAATAAATACACAACATCCCCGTACAAGGTACGGGTCATCTGCTAGTTAGCCACTAAAACACCACCAAAATGAGAGACATTAATTCTGGCCTCACTTTTATATATTGTATTTTTCTTAATTATCTAATCTATAGTTTTGTTATTTTTCTTACTCATCTAATATCCATCTTTTAAGAACTATTATCTATCTTTACAATTTCCCTTTAAAAAAAACATGGTAATTACCTTATCTTTTTAATTACCTTTTTAATCTATTTATGTGAAAAGTAATTTAAAAAATCCGAATTTAAAAAATAATATTAAAATTAAAGCATGTTTATAACCAAATTATTATTTTTATCTTTGATTTTAAATCAATTTGTATTTATTAAAATTTACTTAACTTATACTCCCTCCATTTCAATAAAGATGTCGTTTTAGACTTGTACACATTTATTAAGGATTTTTTTGCCTAATTTACCCCTATTTAATCATAATAAAGTAGCATATGTATTGAGGAGAAAGGTGAAAGGAAAGGATGCGTAGGTATTGCAAATTTGCAATCAGCACCCAATGGGAAACTTTTATGCCAAAAAGGGGAATGTAGACATACAAGGGTAGTATAGGAAAAAAGTGGGACAAAATGCTATAAAGACATGTTTTATGAAAAATTCAAAGTGGGCTAAAATGACATCTTTATTGAAACGGAGGGAGTATATTATTATGAACAGTTAAATTTTATTCATTTAGTTTATTTAAATAACTTAGCTTTTATCTCTCAAGTTTAAACAATTAAGTTTTATTCATTTATCTTAATTAATGTAATTACATTCTTTGTTATCATTTTATGTAAAAGATATTTTGAAAATTTTGAAAAGATACTCTATCATTTTTTTATATATTAGTTATCTTTTTAATCTCTTTATGTAGAGAGTAAAAATAGTTTGAAAATAGAAGCCCTTTATTATAAATAAACTACTATTCTTATCTTTGATATTAAATCAATTTATATTTATTATGTTTTACTTAACTTATATATTATCGCGTTCATAATGGCTTAACTTTTATCTTTCATTATAATGTAATTGTTAAAATAACTCATTTTGTATTATACTGACTTATATCTCAAAATAAATGTTAAAATAGCTCATTCTATACTGTATTGACTTTTAATATCTCAAAAATGAGGTAATAGGGATAATGATATATATAACCATTAGAGACAAACTTTTGAGGATAAAAAAGTAAGTGAATTGTATTTACTACATTGTTCAATAATTAGAATATGCTCTATAATCTGGTACGTGTAGTAGTACAAATCTGAAAAATAATTTTTTTTGTTTAGAAAAAAAATTCATATCCTAAGATTTTCATTATATGTTTTCACGTATTAATATCTTACTTATAATAACAATAATTTTAAAATGTGAAGTATGAGTCATAGTCGCGTCATGCACGACGGGTACCGCTAGTATGATTAATAAACTTCTTAAAATATTAGTTAGTGAATGTTCAATAAAAGTAATCGGGTTTAATTGATATCGGGTGTATGAAATTAGTACTTTGAATTTTATATTATGCTTGTCGTTTTGACCTGATTTTGTTAAATCCTACGTGGTGCTTGTTATGTAACATATTTTAAAACATTATTTTCGATATCATTAAATACAAATATATAAAGAGGAAACATCTTAACATGAGTAAGACTACTAAGAAAAATATAGGTGAAACATCTTCATTTTTAAGATAAATTCTAAAACAATGGAGTACATATACTATTCACTCAACTAAAAATTCAAAGGAACAAAATAATTCGATATTATACTATTAGATAATAAATTAGATAAAATTCTCAAAATCAAATAGTAGATAACTTTATAATTATATTTTCAATAGTGTTTTAAAACTAATCTCTCAAAATTTGCAAACAGAAGGAATTTTAATGAAATATTAAAAGTAAACATTCTCTAGGAATGAATACTTTACCATCTGTACTAATTAAGATGTAAATTAAGCATTATGTTAAAATTTGTTTTAGAAAATTAAGTTGTATTTTTAAATATTTAACATAATGCAAAATATATTATAATGAAATATAATTTTAAATATTCTAATAATAAAATACAACTTAATTTTCTAAAACAAATTTTATATATTGTAATATAATTTAAACTATAAAAAATCACGTCCGATCCAATGGTTTCGGGTTTAACACAACGGGTTCGGGTTTCAATTGGGTTGGGTTGAAACTGAGTCACGGTCTAAATTTTTGGGTTGAAACCCAAAAAAATCGGGTCGGGTAAGGTCGGTTTTGCGGGTCAGGTCAGCTTTTGACAGGTCTACTACTATGTTATTATTTATTTTATCTATCCTATCCTATCATATCTATCTATCTATCTATCTACATGTAAAGTTGTATTTTTGTTTAGATTAAATGCCTCAAATTAAATTCTCTTCAATTAAATTGTATTGTATTATGTTCAATCTATTTTTGTTATTATATTTTTATTATTACTTTATACTATAATGTTTATTACTGTCTTATACTATACTTTATACCATAATATATAAATCTAAATCTCATTATTATTCCATCCCAATTCATAAATAGATCTAATCTAAAATGTTATTCTAAAAATTACATTATATTTTTTGTAATTATTTTATAAGATTTTTTAATAACCATCAATGGTAGGAAATTCTACCACTATATATATACCACATCTTTATTTTATTAAAATAGTATGTTAAATACATTTTTGTTTACTATCCTCCTATAGAAATACCAATAAAAATAGTAGTAAAAAGTTGATGGTATGAATTTGATATAAATATTTAGTGGTATGCAAGAATTATGTTATTTAATAATCCAATAGATAAGTTTTAGTTTAAAACAAATTACCCATATAATAATACTTTTAATAGTTATAGTTAATTTCATATAAATTTTTAATAACCATCAATGGTAGCAAATTCTATCACCATATATATACCACATCTTTTTTTATTAAAATAATATGTTAAATACATTTTTGTTTACTATCCTCCTATTGAAATACCAATAAAAATAGTAATAAACACGTTGATGGTATAACTTTCATATAAATATTTAGTGGTATGAAATAATTATTTTATTTAATAATTCAATAGATAAGTGTTGTTCTATAATAATATTTTTATTCGTTATAGTAAATTTCATATAAATATTTAGTGGTATGCAAGAAATATTAGGGTTTAGGGTTTAGGGTATAGGGTATAGGGTTAAGGATTTAGGGTCTAAGGTCAGGGTTTATGGTTTAGGGTTTAGTGTATAAGATTTAGGGTTTGGGGTTTAAGGTTTTGGGTTTAAGGCCTAGGGTTTAACATTTACCCTAGACCCTAAACCCTATACCCTAACCTGAATTCCTAGACCCTAAACCCTAGACCCAAAACCCTACCCCTAGATTGTGAACCCTAAACCCCAAACCTTAAACCCTAGATCCTAGGCTCTAAACCCTAGACCATAAACTCTAAACCCTAGACCCTATAAAACCTAAAAACCCTAGCTAAACTCGAAACTCCTACCCTATAAACTTTGGAGCCTAAACCTAACCCTAGACCCAAACCTCTAAGCCTTAAACTTTATACAATAGACCCAAACCCTACTCTAGACTCTAAATCTAACATCCAAAAATCAAGACCTTAGACCCTAATTTGTTGTAACACCTCGTCTTTCTAGCAAGGCGTTACTCATTGGTAGACCTCATGAGGCACACCAAGCTAGTTGACAACTGAACATCTGGATCTTGCAACGCGGGCATGACAATAAAACAAGAAAACATCCAACTCGTTTAATGAAAGAGATAATATTTAAAGTTTTTAAACCCAAAATGTTATGAACCAAACCCCAAAAACAACACTAGAAACGAATTCTAACAACTACTTAACTAACATGCGCCATGTGATCGATATCGATCGGTCTAAGAAATAGTACTACAGGCGGTTCCCTGAACAAATGAGTTTTAATCTACTGTCTTTCTTCTATATTTATTTGATGTTAATAAAGCAATTAAAATCATAGATTTAAACAACAATCATACAAAGCTACCAAATAATACTGAATAATCGCCCCAAGCAACGCCGGAATTAGATGTCTAGTTCATTAGGAAATCTTCAATCCATTCGGAAAAACAATGAATCCTCACATTTATTTCCCTTTTTAACTACATATATATATATATGTTACTACACAAAATATGACGGTGTACAGGTTTCAACTCCCTCTTCAATGACCTTGATCTCTATACGCCTCTTCGTCTTTAATGACATGCAAAACAATGGACATAGGGGCGAGCGACCCCTAATCCACCTCCGATGCTTAAGTCAATAAGTGCAATGTCGAGAAAGGCGTCAGGCAGAGCGAATAAGCTAGAACTTACCAGGCACATAGCAAATACATGTGTATTTATAGAGGAAGGGAGACAAACGCAGGGGGCTTTCCCAGATGGGCCGGCCGGACGGGCCTAGGGTTAGGGTTAGGCGATTCCTTGCCCCCCCAAGTCAACCAATATCTTATCCCATCTAAGGATAAGATCTTCCTCCATAAATATACCCTAATCTAGAGTAACTACCCTAGTAAATGAATAAAAGGATAAAGCAGAATAAATATGGATAGGCACAATTAATAAGATAAGGAAATAAATAAGATATGCTAACTAATTGATGTCGGAATCAATGCCCGCCTACAATTGCCCCCTCCGGGACCCTATACGCGAGTACCGAGTACTATCCCATGTATAGGGACCGGAACTAAAGCGGTGAGTGGCCATGCAGATTAGGTGCTCTTATTCGTATATTCGTTGATCAGCATGCGAATAATGCTTGACCCACGCAACACGTGTGATAGCGTTGCACACGGCGCCATTTTGACCATGAGTCGGGTGTTCGATTCTCCATGCTAGGAAAACGTTCAAAATCAGAAAACGGTATACGAAAATAGTCTCCAGGGGATTTTATTAAAGGCAAAGATGTTCAAAATAAACAAAAGAAAAAAGAAAAAAGAAAACAAAAGTGGCGCGCGCGCCGTTGCTAGCATGTCGAACCTTGCACTTTTCTCATGGGTAGAACTTTCTCAATTTCGCTATATTCCATGTGCGCGGCACTGGTCGACCATCCAAGTCCTTCAGCACATATGCCCCCTGTCCTAAGGCCGCGGCTACTACGTAAGGTCCTTCCCAAGTTGGCCCGAGTTTCCCGTCAGTGGGATCGCGCACGCTTCCCATGACCAATCGGAGCACTAAGTCGCCAACTTGCAGACTCCGTAGGCGTGCTCGTCGCGCGACGACTCGCTTAGCGGCGCTTTGGTAGGCTGCGAGGCGTACGGCCGCGGCTTCCCGTCGCTCCTCGGCGAAGTCGAGGCTCTTAGCAAGGGCTTGGTCATTCTGGTCTTGGCTGAGGGTCGTCCTTAAGGATGGGAGTCCAACCTCTAATGGGATGACTGCTTCGGTACCGTAGGTCATAGAGAAAGGTGACTCGCCCGTCGGGGAGTGGTGCGATATGCCCATAGGATGGCTGGAAGCTCTTCGGCCCATCGTCCTTTTGCCTGATCGAGACGCTTCTTGAGTCCGTCTACGATGATCTTGTTGGTCGCCTCTGCTTGTCCGTTCGATTGGGGGTAGCCCACGGATGAGTAGATGTTTTTGATGCCCCAACCCTTGCAATACTCTTTAAAGTTTGCGCTACAGAATTGTGTTCCGTTGTCGGATATAAGTGCCTTTGGGATGCCGAAGCGAGTGATAATGTTCTCCCAAACGAACTTACGCGTATCCGAATCGCGGATGTTGGCTAGGGGTTTAGCTTCTACCCATTTGGTGAAGTAGTGGGTGGCGGTGATGAGGTACCGCACGTTACCGGGGGCTTTAGGGAATGGACCGACGATGTCCAATCCCCATTGCGCGAACGGCCAAGGGCTGGTGATGGTGTGGAGATCTTCGGCAGGCAAATGTGACATACGGGCGAATTGTTGGCATTTTTCGCACCTTCGGGCGTAAGCTTCCGCATCCTTTTGCATGTAGGGCCACCAATACCCCTGAGTACGAGCGCGCGAGGCTAGGCTGCGACCGCCGGCATGGACTCCGTAGCTCCCTTCGTGGAGTTCGTAGAGGAGGGGCTCGACCTTGCCGGGAGGGACGCACCTCAAGTAAGGCCCAGCAAAAGACCTTTGGTACAGGATTCCTTCTGGCGATATCTAGAATCTTCCTGCCCTTGCGCGAATCTTCCGGGCTGCCTGCGGATCTTGCGGGAGTACGTTCTCCTTGAGGTAGCGGATTAAGGGCTCTTGCCATCCTAAATCCTCAACCTCCCCGCTTTCCGGGAGCTCATACGGAGCGGAATTTTCGCCTACCATCACGAGATTGATGTCGTCCTGTACTAGGGGACATCCAGATACCTCTACCCTGATGGTGGAAGCGAGCGACTTCCCTGACTGGGATACTAGAGTGGCGAGCGCATCTGCAGCTTGGTTCATCCTTCGCGATCTTTGCTCGAGCTCGACTTGCTCGAAGGATGCCAGCATGGCTCGGGCCTTTTCCGCGTATCTGGCCAATTTCTCGCCTTTGGTCTCGTAGACTCCGAGCACTTGATTAACGACAAGCTGCGAGTCAGAGAACACGAGTAGACGTCGGACTCCCAAGCTTGCCGTAGTTTCAAGACCGAGGATCAAAGCCTCATACTCGGCCTCGTAGTTGGTGGTGTCAAAGTCAAGTCGCACGGCCAGATGTAATGCCTCTTGGGTTGGCGAAGTGAGAACAATCCCGACGCCCGATCCTTGTGCGTTGCTTGCTCCGTCTATTTCTAGAGTCGAGCTTTGCGAGGCTGGGTCTTGAGTGTCGTTTCCCACTCCAAAACCAGGCGGAGTGTTCTGGGGGTAAACTGTGCTCGCGCCCCCCGAACCCGCGCCCGCGGCTCCTGAACCCGCGACCGCGGCATCCGCATTCGCGACCGCGGGAAACGCCAGCGGATCGTAGGCGGATTTCAAGGATTGGTCCGCCCCCGCGGATTCTTCAGCGGGTTCGGTCAACTCTGCGATGAAGTCGGCCAAGACTTGTCCTTTAACAACTGTGCGTGGTACATACTCGATATCGTACTGGCCAAGCTCGACGGCCCACTTCGCAATTCGGCCGGATAAATCGGAGCTGGCGAGGAGAGATCGAATGGGGTAAGCGGTCACCACTTAGATCAAATGCTCGTGGAAGTAGTGATTCAGCTTGTGGGAAGCCGTGACCAAAGCTAAGAGCAATTGTTCCATAGGTGAGTAACGGGTCTTTGCATGAAGCAGGGTTTTGCTAGTATAATATACGGGGCGCTGCTCCTTCCCGATATCTTTGACTAGCACCGCGCTTACCGGCCGAGACGATACGGATAGGTAGATCTTAAGGATATCTCCCTTCGATGGAACGGTAAGGACCGGCGGTGACTGAAGGTAAGTTTTTAACCTTTGGAGGTCCCGCTCGCAATTGCTATCCCATTCGAACATACCCTTCTTCTTCAGAGCTTTGAAGAACGAATGGCATTTGTCCGAGGACCTGCTAATAAACCGATTGAGAGCAGCGGCCATACCGGTCAATCTTTGCACTTCCTTGACGTTTCTAGGGCTGACCAGGGAATTTATAGCGCAAATTTGGGCGGGCCTCGCTTCGATTCCCCGTCGGGTCACTAGATGCCCAAGGAACTTCCCCAATCCGACCGTAAAGGCGCACTTTGCAGGATTCAACCGCATCTGGGCGGCTCGCAGAACGTCGAAGACTTTCTGTAGGTCGTCCAGGTGGGTCGACGCTCGTCGACTCTTCACGACCATGTCGTCAATATAAGCTTCGACCGTCTTTCCCAAGTATTCATCGAATAGCTTAGTGACGAGGCGTTGGAAGGTTGCCCCCGCATTCTTCAATCCGAAGGGCATCACTTTGTAACAAAAGATCCCACGAGGAGTTATGAATGCGGTCTTCTCTTGGTCCTCACTGTGCATGGGAATTTGATGATATCCCCAATATGCGTCCAAGAAGCTCATCCGCTCATGCCCTGCGGTGGCGTCCACCAATTGATCAATCTTCGGAAGGGGGAAGAGATCCTTAGGGCATGCTTTGTTGAGATCGGTAAAGTCCACGCAGACTCTCCAATCTCCCGTCTTCTTCTTGACGACCACGGTATTGGCAAGCCAAGTCGGGTACCATACTTCGCGGATTGCGTTGGCTTCTTGCAACTTCTTTATTTCGGCGATAACAACCTCGGCGTGTTGGAAAGAGGACCGCCGGGCTCGTTGCACCACCGGCTTCATACTCGGACTCACGTTCAACCTGTGACACGCGAGCTCCGGGCTAATTCCGGGCATCTCGTAAGGACTCCACGCGAACACATCGCAATTCCTTTGTAGGAGGGCCGTGAGGTCTGAGAGCTCTTGGGCGGATAAGCCCTTTCCGACATAGAAGACCTTTTCGGGATCCCCTCCTACAGGAACTTGAGTCAACTCGTAGACGGATTTATCTCGGGGCTGTGATCCTATTTCGACCACTTTTTGGAGGAAATCTGAAGACAAACCCTCGGGGGGTTCGAGATTGGATCCAACCTCGAACCCTTCTCCCGAACTCGCGCCGAGTTCGGCATGACATGGATCCGCGCTCACGGAACCCTGAACCGCGCCCGTGGGTTCAAGCGTCAAGTCGTTTAGGGTTTCTCCGACGGCTGCCCCCAAACTTGTGTTCAGCGAGCGGGTAAAATCGCGCCTTGCCCCCGGTGGCCAATCCGCGACCGCGGATACCCGGCCCGCGCCCGCGGGTGATGCGAAAAACTCGGGGGGAGGCCTCTGGGGGCAAACCGCGCCCGCGGCCCCCCGACCCGCGCCCGCGGTTCGTGCGCAGGGACTAGGCGGAGACTCCTGAGGAGAAGCCGCGACCGCGGCTCCTCGACCCGCGCCCGCGGGTCGCCCTATCTCCGCAAAGGAGTGTCCGGCGATTCTCGGGGCTGTCGTGCGGCTGTCGGCTCGATCGCAGACCGGCCCGACCAATCACCCTCTTTTCTAACCCGGTGAGATCACGGCGGCTTGGTGACTCACGGACCACGTGACGTATCGGGCCGGCTGCGGTCATCGCGCGCCGCGAGGCGAAGTCGGCCGACCGTCGGTTTCGTGCGACGCACGGCGGCTACGGCGATCGCACCGGTTCGTTCGGTGGTCATCTTGGTTAGGGCTCGTGGATCGACAATCCATGCCCTTTTCTGATTTTCGGTAGGAGGGTAGAGACGAAGGTCGAAAACCTAGTTCGTTCTCCCCACGGACGGCGCCAAATGTTAGTACACAAAATATGACGGTGTACAGGTTTCAACTCCCTCTTCGATGACCTTGATCTCTATACGCCTCTTCGTCTTTAATGACCTGCAAAACAATGGACATAGGGGCGAGCGACCCCTAATCCACCTCCGATGCTTAAGTCAATAAGTGCATTGTCGAGAAAGGCGTCATGCAGAGCGAATAGGCTAGAACTTACCAGGCACATGGCGAACACATGTGTATTTATAGAGGAAGGGAGACAGGCGTAGGGGGCTTCCCCAGATGGGCCGGCCGGACGGGCCTAGGGTTAGGGTTAGGCGATTCCTTGCCCCCCAAGTCAGCCAATATCTTATCACATCTAAGGATAAGATCTTCCTCCATAGATATACCCTAATCTAGAGTAACTACCCTAGTAAATAAATAATAGGATAAAGCAGAATAAATATGGATAGGCACAATTAATAAGATAAGGAAATAAATAAGATATGCTAACTAATTGATGTCGGAATCAATGCCCGCCTACAATATATATATTGGTGAATTAGAATAAACGGGATCCATTGTGTAAGGGAAATTGTGTCAAATTGAATTTATTATACAAGAGACTTGGGCTGACATGATTCCTAATTTCTCAAAATTTTCCTAATATAAAATTAATTTTCCTTTCTCTTTTTTGATTTAAGAGCCCAATTTGGATATAGTGCATAACAATTTTTTATAGTACATCCATCTATTTTTGAATGGACAGTTCCCTTTTTTACACATAAAACTAATGCATGCATTTGGGTTGTCCAGTGAAAAATAATAGACATGCTCGATTTATTAATCTGCTCATACCACATTTGCATTGTTTATCCATTTTTATTAGCAGAATAAAAGATCATACGATAAAAATGAGTGGACAAATTACAATCATCCATACAAAACTCATGGACCAAAGTCACCAAATGGGTATGTCAATTAAATCTTGATGGACAACTCTGATTAGTCCATTAGTTTTAGTGAATAAATTTGAGACCTTAACTTTCAGGCTGATATAATGAGCATGATTTCTTGCTAATTCCAATAAAATCAATTGCTTTTCAATTTAAAATTACTATAGGTTGTAATTTCGATCCAACCTTTTTATCAAATTTGGAAAATATGAATATTAATTTAATATGAACCCTAATTGATCCATACCTAATAATTTTAGTGACCACCATATTAAAGGATTGTTTTGATAATAATAGTAAGGACAAAGTGGTGAAATAGACAAGTATGGATGAATCTAAAGTCAAGAGATTAATGAGAATGAAAAAGAAAATCTTGAAGGAGAAGTAGGGTTGGAGAGGAAGGAGGAGAAGAGAGGGGAGTAAGAACGAGAGTGATAGAGAAAAGTTAAAAATGAAATGACGTCTTTGTATAGAATATAGCTATTTATACATGTAGAGCACAAATTCTACATATTAGTAATACAAACAACTTGGACAAATATCTAGGCTGCCCAATTATATATCAACGGGAGAGTAACAAAAAATACATTCAAACCACTAACTCTGCGAACGAGGGACCAATTATCGAAGTGGAAAGCTAACTCTCTATCCCAAGAAGGGCGGAAAACCCTCATAGAGTCAAATCTATCGGCCCAACCCAACTACATGATGCAATCGTTCCTACTTCCTAAAAATACGCTTAAAAAACTGGATAAAATTAACAAAAATTTCTTCTAGATTAAAAATGACAAATACAAACCACTGATCAGTTGGCACTCGATTTGTCGCCCCCTGAACCAAGGGGGGCTAGGAATTGCAAAAGCTGAGGATATGAATAAAGCACTCCAAATGAAACTTCTGTGGAAAATCTTAGCAGAACCCGAAAACATATGGGTTAAAATCATCACTGAAAAATATTTGAAAAATGAAGGACTACTCGATTACACAAAAAAGAAAAACACATCGTGGCAATGGGCCCAGCTCATGAGTCTTCGCAATCTTTTTGTCGAGGGACTCATTTGGCAAGTGGGTGATGGTCACACCATTCGTTTTTGGAAAGACGTATGGTCTGAATTGGGGATTATAAAACCTATGGCGAACATCGGTCAAAATATCAATTGGGACGAGCATGTTAGTGAATACCTTTGTAACGACAACTCTTGGGATATTCCCAAACTACAACAAGTTATAGAACCTAATGTAGTAAACTATATCTCCAATATCATCACACCTATCAATAAGATCCCTGACAGACTTTATTGGAAACCGAGCAAAAACGGTTGGTTCTCAACACATTCCACAATGCAATGGATCCATAAAAATAAGGGTGAACCACCGATGAACCTCGATTGGATTGAGAAGCTAAATATATACCCCCCAAGGTAAAGAACTTCCTCTGGAAAGTGGCTCGCAATGGGCTCCCCACTAAAATGAGGCTTGCAGATAACCACATAGTTGTCCCGCATGGTTGTGTCTCGTGTGGTAACCAAAACGAAGACATTGCCCACATTTTGCTAAAATGTCCTTCCACAAAAGGAGTGCTGAGAACAGTGAATGTGAATACGAGTCGAATAGTTGAACAAATTGATACGGATAATAAAAAAACCCCATATAATGCTTGAGGATATTAAATCCAAGGTCACTAAGGAAGAAATGGAATGGCTCTCGTGTGCCTGGTGGTCCATTTGGTATTTTAGAAACATGAAATCATTTGACATGAACAGAAGTCATACACAACATAACCAAAACAATATATGCGAATTCCTGAAGAACCTATTGCGAGATTGGAAAAATACAAATACCCATGAGAGCTCCAACCAGACAGATAGGGTTAGGAAAACTCAAAGAAAAAAGATTGGAACGGTATGGGAAAAACCTAAACAGAACCAAGTTAAGCTAAACTTTGACGGTGCTGTCAACTCTAAAGGCGTCTCGACGATCGGTTTCATCCTCCGGGACCACTTAGGCTCGTCTCTCTTCATTGACGGGGGACTCATTGGGAGACACTCCGTTCTTCGCACCGAAGCCATCACTCTACGTCAGGGGATTCTCGAGGCCATCAAACATGGCATTTCCCACATCTCGATTGAGGGTAATAATTTGCAGCTGATCAACGCAGTTCTCGGGGATTGGCGTTGTCCGTGGGAGATTGAGCAAATCAGAGCGGATATCCACCAGATGCTAGCCTGCTTTCAGAGTTGGAGGATCTCCCATATTCGTCGAGGGGGGAATTCTGTGGCCGACTATATTGCTGGTTACTTCCTCGTCCAGTGTCCCTATTTCAGCTGATTTAGGTCTTTCGGACCTCATCCATTTGGATGCTCTAGGGCCAGTGGCGGTACCACGTTGTGACGAGTGGGGGCTGTAGCTCCACTGACATTTTATTTTTTGAAAAATATTCTACTCCGTAATATATTAGTCCCTCCGTATTAAAATAATTGTTTAAATAACATTTGTATATGTATTAAGAAATAATTATTTTTCTTATATTACCTATATTATTATAGAGTTAATTATTAGTGTACAGAAACATGGAAATACGTATATGACTTGATATAGTTCATTATTAGGGTATAAATGGAAATTGATGGAAAAATATAAAATTGACAAGTATAGTGAAACAAGAAAAGGTGATCATAAAGACAACTATTTCGAAACGGATTGAGTATTAAAAAAACACATATATAAACAAACATCATCATACACTATAATTGAAATGAAATTAGGTCGTAAAAAAAAAGATGGTGAAACATATTTTTAGTAGAAAATATTAAATATATGCTAGTTTTTATAAAAGATATGGATTTTTGTGTAAAATAATGGAAGAAAATGTATACAAAACGACCCTTAATTGATTTTTGCTCAAGGTCTCTAATTTGTTAGGACCGGTCTTGTCTGCCTCAAATCTCCCCGCATCCGTCCTCTAACCACTTCACTTCCACAATTCCGCCCACCTCTGCGATAGCGACGCCATCCGTCCGTCCAAACACGGGCCACCTGTGCTGTATCTAAAATATATCGGTGTGAAAGTAAACTTGTTAATTGGATCATAACGTTTCCTCAAATCCACTTTGATTTTAATAAAAACTTAATTATATTTCATTTTATTTACTCGGGTTAGGACTAATTTTATACTTATAGATTAAGCATATCGGGTTTATTCAAAGTTCAAATGATCAATGATCAAATTTTTAACAATTATATTTACAGCTATTTAGCCCCCTATGGACTAAAATCCTGATTCCGCCATTGTCTAGGGCGACCTTTTGTTGTATAAGAGGGTCCCCTAATTCCTTTCCTTATCTAAAAAAAAAAGAAAAGAAAAAATACATGTAGAGTATAAAAAAAATTTACATACGTTGAAATATTACACCCTTTAAGAAACACCGAGTTTCAGGGTTAAAGATGGTATTACTCTTCTGCCCAACCCAACATTCCCGTATAGTTTTACTACTAGAAATCTTCAGAACAGCCCTCGAATGTAATGTCACACCACTTTTTGTATGGATAAAAAAGCAAGAGCAATTATTGTTCACCAATAATGTACCAAAAACAAAATGGAATTACTCTCCACATGAGTCTACATCATGGAATTGCATAGGTGAAGAGGGTAAAGGAAATCTAAGAAGCGAAAGTGGGATATGCAAAGTAGGTAGTGAACTCCGTAAAGAAGGAGAAGACACCACCTCCACAAAACAGCACATTCCAACAAAACTACCAGTCGTCGTCAGAGCTCACCAAAGTGGAATCTTTGGATGCTAAAATATGCTCATTTCTTCAGCTTTCACATTGGTGGAGATGCCCTTTATAAGCTAATAGACAAAGCCATTAATGGAGGTATGCATTTTCAATTGTGAGGATTACATGAGCTCATCACCACTTGCCTATGTTTAAGCCCATGTGCCTTGTCCTTTTTTAGGTTTTGATATTATACAACTACTACAAGGATTTCTATAGGATTCTACAGAGTATTAAATATTTGCAAATTAGATTTTTATAGATTATTATTTGGGTTTCTAGATTAACCATTATACAAAGCCCATAATCAATCATTATCATTAAAAATGCCACAAATATAAGAGCAA
This sequence comes from Polygonum maritimum, assembly GCA_963924305.1. NCBI lineage: Eukaryota > Viridiplantae > Streptophyta > Magnoliopsida > Caryophyllales > Polygonaceae > Polygonum > Polygonum maritimum. Next base: position 22,129,905 of record OZ002728.1, on the reverse strand, counting down.
GCTTGTCACGTGTCACAAATGTTACAAATTCTCAAACCAAAAGATTCATTGAATGCAAAGCTGATTTTTATTAATCGGGTCGAGTTATGATAAGTGTAAATTTGAGTTAACCCATGGTCTAAAGCATCATTTTCTTACAAACAAACACTTATTATGTACTAATATGATTCCATGGGTTAACCATATTCTTTTTTCTTTTTTCTTTTTTTTGACCTGATAGATTAACCAAACAACACCTGTATTGTGAGATTTGGAACCAAAATTTCTGGCTGGCGCCGTATATGCGCTCAGAGGCATGCAAAGTTGGTTAAAACTTACAATTATACATCAGCCAAGTCAGGAAGAATCCTAGCTTTCTTTGGTTTGGCGAGTAGCTCTATTTCTACGTTTTCCTGACATGCCCCACACCTCATTAAACAGATTTTAAGGAGGAAAAAATGGCCTTTCATTCATAATTTTCGAAATCTGTATAGAAAGAATGGACAAAAATGCTTACTTATAGAGCTAGTCTGAATGAAGTTTTCGACATTCACATCTTTTGACATACCAACCGCGTGTTTCTTAAGCACCATTCCAACTAACACCTTGAAGCTCACAAGCATTAGAAATGTTAACAGCATCAAGACAAGTATCGAGAAAAGCCTCCACATAACGGAATTGCACGGAAGTAGAGATGCATATACTGGAGTCAGGACTCGGATAACCTGGAACAAAAATCCAAGGAAAAGGTTAAGAAATGAAGGGCGACACATCAGAAGCATTTGGTAAAAATATAAGATGCTTACTACAGATGCTGGAGCCAGAGGAACAAAGGTCAATCTCTTTTTACCGACTTCGGTCTGGATGTTTAGAGTCTGAGCAATGAAAGAACATAGAAATCAGTAAATGCACAAAGAAAGAAATATTGTACTTAGTGCAAGTTGCTACCTTGGATTGAAAAATCCAGAAAACGTAACAGCTTTTGAAGGAAATTACAGAACATTAACATAAAACTAAGCACACACAGTTGCTTCTTTATTACACCAATAGAACAATACTGAATAAAATCTGTTATGACAAACAATTCAGATAAATTGTTCACAAGCATTATTAGTTTATAATAGCATTAGAATACTAGAAATAAGATGGAGATTTGGCATTTAAACAAAAAACAATTAATTAAGAAAAGAGCTCAGAATTTCGATGAGAACAAAAAGAAGGCAGTTCCACAGATCAGTATGTGAAAAAGTACTACCATTTTTATGTGAAAAAAGTCAAGTTTTTACTTGGATGGTAACTGCTTAAATTAATTCAGATTTCAGAAATGACATGATTGTTGATATATGATAAACCAACAAATCAGTATGGTAAATACTTTAAATCTCATAGTCATCATACTGGTAAATGTAAAATAACTCAGATGATTTAGGATACAAAAAAGGAAAGGAAGTGTACTAATAAAAAGCTTAGTGGTGGGTTCGTTCCTGTTCCAAACTCCAAGCGTACAGTAAAGTAAAACCTCATGCCATAAAATCAGATGATATACATGAGAATCACATGACAAATATAGAACAAGTACAGTATCTCCATCAGATTGGGCCAAGATGTCTGAAAGCATTTGTATCACAATCAATTATGTTTTGGATTCCACTACCTAATTTTATGTTTCGATGATGAGTAAATAGCAAGAGAAGAAATTTTACGCACTCAAACACACACCTCATAAAATCATGGGGGTACCGTATAAGCAATATTCATTGAAATTGTATTCACTAATCAGTCAGATTTCCATTGGTTTTGAAAAGATACATCATATCCACGGAGAGGACAATTTTTATCACAAAGAAAGTATGTCTTGCATAATTGCATCGCTTCATCCTACAAAAATTTACCTGTTTGCAAAGATCTTCCAGAAATTCGGAGTAAGCAATTGGCTTAATGTCATTGAATTTGGCCATGAACGAGTGTTTGAGGATATCAATTGCCACTTCACACAAGTATACAAGCAGCGCATTCTGGCACAACAATCACATACAACTACGTTAGCAAATATTCTAATATTTAACAATAATTACTCATGTAACACTCCAAAGAGCATTTTTCTTCTGAGTGGGAAGGACAGAGGCTTTTCATCATCAACATGATATATTTTTCATCAAAAAACAAGATATACAAAAAAAAAGATGAAGAAGAAACTGAAGTAACTTACAGAAAGGAAATTTTTAAACCAAGAACCTTCAGCCTCCAAAATATTTTGCGCCAAAACAAACAAGAGAAAAGCAGCGATATTGAACCTTTCAATTGAGTCTGTACACAAAAAATGTAGGAAATGAGGCATAAATTTGGTGAACATTAAATTTTGTGAATATTCATTTATCACTTGCTATTACATTTCTACTACTTTTTGTTGATTATCTGAGAAACATGATTTGCTTTGAACAGAAACTGATACCCTTCAATAATTCTGATGTTGCTATTAGGGACACGTATATGAAAGCCAATAAATATCCCCTCTGTGCTATATCATGCCATTTAAGCAAACTTTTCTTGTTCCATATTGTTTCATTTTAAATACCAAATATGCTATTTTCTACATTTACTGTCAGTAATCAATCTTTGACTTTTACTAGTTAAGTTTTAATTAACACATGTGCATACGCCTAATATGACAAATATTTGGGGGGAGGGAGTAGTTATTCAGGACCTCAAATTAGACTGCCAAGATAGAGTCATTATTATTGAATTTATCTTGAAATACAAGAAACACAGCATAGAAGACAAGCCAGTTATCAGCAAAAGCACATGCTAAGACATGTTTATGCATACTAAGGAGAAACAATGATAAGTATGTGCTTTCAAGATTCAAGTTGGAGTTCAGCTATACATTAACAAGTGTGCACGATGTCACAAACTCATACACTAAGATGTATATCAGAAGAGCACCTCACCAGAATATGCAATGTTATGGATGTTGTCTTTACTGAATCTCTTGAAAACATTGCTTTTGATCTCAGCAAAGTTATTTGACACAAGCAAAGCCAGCAATGCATTATTATGAGCAACTATACAAGTTGATAAAGTGACCGCCTCAGCTAACAAGATAAGAGAATGAACAAGTATGGATAACGGTCAAGGAAACAAAGAATAGTTAATAAATCAACAACAGATAGCATCACTGCAAGAAGTAACAACATCCTGTAAGGATATTTGATGCCGATGCAGCGACAATCAAGTCAATAATGTATCTTTTGACCCATTTTTCCAATGATTCTGGAGGGCAATCTGCAAGTCCATCAGCAGTGCAGAAAAACGTTTCTAGAATATCACCAGTAATGCTTTGCCATAGTTTATCAAAAATCTGTTACCAAGAAACAGGGGAATCAGCTCAGTTAAATTCAATTCTGCTGAATTGACTTAGTTAAATAATACACAGCAACAGAATTATTTATTTCACATCATGGAAAACTAAACTCTAACGGTCTAACACGAGAGCAAAACATGCCAAAGTGTGATAACTCTTTTTCTTTTTCTTTTTTATCAAAGGTGAGCACAAAAAGATTATTTATGTGTTATTAAATAGTAAAATATAAGTCCTATTTGGTAATCATTGGAGCTTCAGCCACTTTAAGAGCTTACTTTGTCATTTCTAACAATGGAAGGGTTTAACGTTTAAACTTAAGCTCCTAAAAGCCTTGAAGCAAGTAGTCCAAACAAAGCAAATTGACAATGTAAAGAGAGATGTACCTCTAATACATTGTACACCACATAAAGCTTGACTATTCCTTGGCCACGGATCATATGGTATATAAGACTGATATCTGTAATTATTTGACAATGCATCATCAATAAACTAAAAGGAAGTTCTTGCCAGTGAATTCAACAGGTCACAAAGTTCAAGCTGGGAAAACATGATATAAGTATTGGTAGTCAGAGTCGCCAGACTGCACCTATTTGTCCTAAGAGCACAACCCCACAAGCCAATACAACAAGACAGCCAAAATCTGAAAAATCAGCTGTTGAAAGCTTCTTCAGCTCCCTGCCACATGGCCCACACGTAATATCAGGATGCCTAGTAAATATTAAGATCCGACACCATAAAATGATGGAAGAAACAAATCCACAAAGATAACACCAAGCAATGAAGATATTATAAAGATTTACAAATAATGAACCAAGAAGAATAGTAAGTGATAGCAAAAGCACCAAAGAAAATGATATATGATCAATGCTCTAATAATAAACTAAAAGGAAAGGGGTTAAGGGGTGACTTGAAGTAAACAGGTACATATTTTTTTTATATTTAAAAGCATATGAGAACATAACCCATAATAAGCCTCATAATAGAGCAGACAGAAAACAAACAACAAATAAAGAAAGACCGAATGATACTGATAGGAGAGGCATGTCACCAATACGAAGATCCAAAGATGCAAACTTCATTATGTCAAATATCCTTAATGAACTTGTTAAAAATAGATTGGCATTATAGTTGAAGCACCAATATTAATGGAGTGATAAAATCTAGAGCCAAATCATGTAGGAAATAAAACATCCTAATTACATAACAATATACGAAAATGCAATTCCATCTTCTAGGTTTTATCCATAACACCTACCATTATCTTCACAGAATGAATTTCCTGACCAAATAAAAGTAACTCAGAATCTTGCACCAGGGGACTGAAGGTATATTAGCAAACTACAGAAAAAATTAGCAACAAACCTTGATGTTAGAAGCCGCCATGCTGTTGTCAGGGTCCTCATTGGCATGATTGTAAATAATGATAGAAATGAATTCAAACAGACAAAGAAGCCAACATCGATGAGCTGCAAAATAGGAATTCACTAATTAGCTCTTTTCCAAAGAAATATATATACTTGCCAAATCTTGCATTACAAAAATAATTATAAGTGTAACTATCAAATGAAAGCAGAGGCAGGAACTTTGTCCTTTTACAGAATACAGACTGAAGGATAAGAGTCTCAAGATCTTGATAACAATTAAACATGGAATGGAGAGCTGATGTCTCAAGATGGGGTTAGAAAACTACTTTCAAGTATACAAATGTGTATCAGATAATGCAATGAATTACAGAAATTAGTCCTCTTCTCTGGAAAAACTATATAAAAGTTGGCAATTCTTTTTACCAATTCACACCTCCATGGCAACCGGAAGATAGTATCATAAACTCTCTCTCGTTCTTTCTCATTTCCAATTGTAGTTGTGCTCTTTAATGAGTTACCATTGTACATTTCTTCCATAAAGTATCGAAATGGTGACATTTCCACGGGGAAAGGATCTGAAGAAAGTACAAGAAAACATGGGAATAACAATCTGAAAGAAATATAAAATTTCTGGTAAATGAAGAGCACCTATGAAGATCCAAGAGTATTAAGGCAAAATGAAGTAAGGGCATTAGGAACTCACAAGTAACCATCAGAACACGTTTGCGACTCTACTTTTCATTGAAATTGCCAGGAGTAAGAACTTTCTATAGGAGTATCAGTTGCAATTACCTAAAATGACTAAATCAGACACTAATCCTTGTCCGAGTAGGCTATTGCTATAGAGGTAGTCACGCCTTAAAAAACTAAATCAAGCACATAGACTGTTCAACTGGTCTGCAGTTCTTGGAGCAAGACAGCAGAGATAGATATAATCTTTCAAGGAATGTTGAATGAACACATTCTAGACACTGGAAAACCTAAAAGCTTGGATCATTAGAATCTATCACCAATTCAAAAAACTCTGCCAAGAAAACTAAGGAATAAAACAATTATGGCAAAGGGACTCACTATTGGGATCATCAGCCATAAGCTGCCTCCAATCCAAGGATCCTTCAGTCTGCAATCTCCCATTAGGCTGATCACTTCTCGACGAACTCAATTCCTCCTTCCCAGTATCCCCCGCCCAGGATATTGAAGCTGAAACCGGCAACGGTGTGGATGCAGACTCCTCCTCTGAATAGCCAATGAAACCTGCACCAGCAGTTACACTTCTTTGCCGAAGTTCCCCAATCGAAACCTGACTCACCATAGTCAAACTCTCCTCCTCCGGTAACCCTACTTCCTGACAAACTACGCCAGAACTCAGAGAGACGAAATTATGGCAGTTCAATTGCAATCGCGCCTCATCGCTGACATTACAGGAGACAATACTCTCGCATGAGGGGGTAACACTTTCGGAGATCGTGTTCATGGCGGGGGGTTCAACGGACCTGTATTTCTTCTTATTTTTCTTCTTCCGATTGCGACGATTGGCCTTGCTGTCATCGCCGGCGAGGGGAATGGGATCGGAATTGGAACGAAGGACGGCGGCGGAGTGGTGGTCGTCGGAGGGGTCGTAATCGCTGAGGACATTGAAGGAGAGCTTTCGCCCTCTCGGTCGCAAGTCCATGCTCAGTCTCAGCGATGTTTGTCCACCACCGCAATTCCACTTGTCGATCCGTAATGACTTTTCATTTGTGTCATTAATTTTATGGGACAATGAGATGATCTTGTGTAATTAGTCAAAACTATGATGAATGTGTAAATCTTTCATTTGTGTCATCAACTTTCTAAATTACGTCATTAACCCGGCCTAAATCTAAATGGATTTTCCTATACTGTGTGTCTGTGTCCCAAAAGATTACAAATTTCGAATTTGATAAATCCTAAATTTTTTAGATTTTTTTTTATCTTTACGACGAGTTCACTATTTTTATAATATGTCATTAGAGCACACAATAAAAATCCGAATTTAAATAGGCCATACTTATTGGATGTGCATAAAAGGTGTAGCCTTTGAAAATTGGGTATGAGAGTGTTTGAAAGTTTGATTTGGTTGCTCGGTGTTGAATGAAATTGTGACTCTTATTCTCTAGTTTAATACCACTTGGCCAAAAATTATCCTCACCTAAGTCTTCTCCCCTTAGCCCCATTACAACCTTCAAAAGACCTCTTGATTTGTGTCATTTGCAATGTCCATAAGCGGTGGAGATTTAGATCTTATTCAAGCCTATGGTAGATTAGTGATCATGGATGAGATTGAGTGAAACACTAAGAAGCCTAAACACATAAGCAAGAGACCAAACACATTTTTCCTAGTGAGGCCTAGAATTGATGCATTTGTCTTCATCTTTTGAATCTTAAATCATGTGCAATGATAATTTCTTGAGCTTCAAGATCATTGATTTATGTATGTTCTACTTTGAGGTGGATGCTTGAATTGCATTTGATGTGAGATGTTAAGTCTAATTTCTTACTTGAGGACAAGCAAGGTATAAGTTTGGGGGATTTTGATGACTTGCATTTAGTGCATGCCTAGATTGCATTTTAGATCATGTTTAAGTATGTTTTCGTTTGCTTTTCTCTATTTTAGGCTAGATTTTTAGTTGTTTTTAGTTTAGTTTCTTTGTTCGGACTCTACACCTTGTTTATGTGCGTTTCAGGTAAGAGTTGAGGAGAATTGAGTGATGGGAGATCAAGAGAAGTTCAAGGAGCCATCATGAAGCTCAAAGACGGAGTCAAGGAGAAGCTCAAAGAGACGCCAAAAGAAGCAAGCCAAAAAGCCGAGCCAAGAGAGCAAGAAAGCAAGATCCCGGGACATCCAGGCCCTGACCCCCCCGGGTCGTGGCCAGGGTCGTGTGACCCGGCCGGGTCACAGCTCGGGTCAGCTCTGCTTCCATGCGAACTTGTCCCGTGTGCCTCCAGTGCCCTACCCGCCTAGGTATCGGCCCGGGTAGCGCTGCGGCGCCCCTCTTTGCTTCTTTTAGGTCTTTTTTCTTTTGGGGGAGATATAAATACCCCTTAGTTGTTTCTGGAGAGGGATAAGCCTCAATTTGGGGGGTTTTCCCTACTCTCTCATTCTCTAGAAACTCTCTTTGTATTGTGAAGATTTGGAGAAGATGATTGTAGATCTTGCCTTTTCTATCTATGGATTGAAGCTTGGTATGGATCTTCCCTTATTTTCTTCATTTCCTTTGTTTTCCATGCTTAGCTAGATTCCCAAATCATAGGGTTTGAGGGAAAACCCAATGAGTTAATCTAGGTAGAAATTGATTTGCTTGCATGAGTAGAGATTAGGTTGAGGTTTGTTTCAATCCTATGTGTTTAATGCCAAATTTGATTATAAATTTGAGTCTTGTTGATGATTGAGACCGAGAGGTGAAATTGTTAATAGGAAGCTAGGTGTGGGATTGGAGTTGAGAGACCCTCTCCCCACTAGAAAAACTAGGATTGATGCTTGAGAATTCGTTGAAATGAGAGTTGATTTGGAATCCTATTGAGAGGAACAATTACCGATAGAGGTTTTGAGTTGGATTGATCACTCAAGCCACATTAGTGGATGGGGTTTGAACCGACCCTAAGCCCTATAGCGCCTAAAGGGCCTAGTCCCGGGTTTTCAAGCCACGAGAGTGGATGATAGACCGCATTCTAGGTATATTTGTTTGGTCCCACAAGGATTAGACCTATATTAGGTGATTGCCCCAAACCGAAAACTAATCAAAGTCATGCATGCTATCATTGGTTGCCTAGGTTCATTGTGTTAGTACCCTAGCTCTAGGATTGCTTTTCTTCATTGATTTCACATCATCTTGTTACTTGTTCTTTCTTGATTGCTAGTTGTTAGTTTCAATTCCTTCCATCTCTCCATATTTGCTCTCTTTAGGCCTATTTACAAGTTTGTTGGTTCAATCTCTACTACAAAAGTCCTAGAGTTCGACACCTTGATATTACTACAACCGAACCGTACACTTGCAGTGTAGGTTTAGGACCTATCAAGTCAGAGGTCCTAGCGTGTAATCGGGGGTAGACGGGACCTAGAAGAGATTTTTAGAACATTGTATAAAACTACATAAACCTTTTAATATTATTTTACAAAATAAATTGAAAAATTCATCTCTAAACATATTAACCGAGCCATCAATGGTAAGCTTCACCCAACCTTCCCTTCGCCTCTTCCATCGAATGAACTGTCGGATCTTTGTCACCGTTGTTTGTCTTCATCAAGACATTCATCTCGTTCTATATAGTTCACAACTTATGGTAGCACAAAAAGATGACGGCTACCATATAAAGTATCATGTTGAAAAATAAAATTGTAGCACCACTTAGATAGACTCTACAATTTTCTCCAAAATGGAGAACAATATATCATATTCTATAAAAAAACAATTATGCCTACACTCCAACAAATTCTCTATGTTGGAGAATCATATATTGTTGTTATTTTTATTTATATATAATATTATGAAATCTAATCTACCCAAGAGAGCATGTACTCATATACATTTAATGCATTCTCTAAATATATTTGGAGAATTCCCAAAATTTTGAGAATACTAGATATATTTTAGAGACTTTTTCGATTTGGAGAATCATATAGAGAAGCTATTGACGAAAATGGGTAAGTAACCCATGGGAGACAAATATTGAAGCAAATAGGCTACAAGGAAAAAAAATGTGCCCCCATAGGCTTTTTTCCAATTTTGCCCCTACCTTTTTTTTAAATTTACAACATGACGTCATCAATGGCATATGATGACGTCAGCACCCCTTACCACTATCGGCGTTGACCAGTCGTTGACCGGCGTTGACCGGCGTTGTCATTAGTGATGGCAAGTAACTTGTCATCAGATGACAAGTTACTTGTCATCAGTCCACGCGCAGAAAACTTGTCATTCCGTTCACGTATTCAACTTGTCATCTGATGACAAGTCGAGGTAAAACCCATCATTCACACAAAAAACGTGTCATCAGTGATGACCAGTTACGAAATTGACCTATGTGGGATTTGAACCCACATTATTGTGCATCAAGCACATTGCTCTACCATTTGAGCTAATAGGCCATAATTATAAGTAATATATATACAAATCTAACATACCAAAACCCATAAAATCATCCAAAAAACATCAAACAGACTTGTCATCACCCCTAGATCCGTAAACCAACTTGTCATCACCAAAACACATTAAAAAGGGACTTGTCATCGCCAAAAACCATAAAAACGGACTTGTCATCACCCAAAACCATAAAAACAACTTGTCATCCCCAGAACCTAAAAACACAGTTGTCATCAGTCAGATCCGTAGAACAAACTTAAATTTCTCAAAACTCATAAAAAATCACTTGTCATCACCCTAAATCATAAAATCGTCCCAAAAACACTAAAATGAACTTGTCATCCAAAAAACCCACAAACTCAAAACCCTATACCTACAACAAAACTTGTCATCACTTAAATCCGAAACACAAAGTTGTCATCCAAAAAATCCAAAAACATATCCAAACCCATAAAATCATCCAAAAAAACCTAAAACAAACCTGTCATCACCCCCAGAACCGTAAAACAACTTGTCATCGCCAAAACACATTAAAATCGGACTTGTCATCGCAAAACCCATAAAAACGAACTTGTCATCACCTAGAACCATATAACACAACTTGTCATCACCCAGAACCTTAAAACGCACTTGTCATCAGTTTGTTTTAAATTGCTCAAAACTCATAAAAAATCACTTGTCATCACCCCAAAGCACAAAATCGTTTCAAAAACCCTAAACTCAACTTGTCATCCAAAAAACCACAAACTCAAAAACCCTAAACCCACAAAAAAATACTTGTTATCACTTAAATCCGAAAAACAAACTTGTCATCCAAAAAATCGAAAACCCTCAAAAGTCCAAAAACCCAAAAATCCCAAAAATCCAACCGGTTGGATCCGGCTCGTACGAGCCCAGATCCGACTGGATCCGGCTCGTTCGAGCCTAGATCTGGCTCGTAGGAGCCCGGATCTGGCTGGAGAGAGAGATGGTGGACGAACCTGAGGGCGGGCGACGGAGAGGGAGGGCGGCGACGGAGAGTGAGGGCGGG